>CM066574.1:8460000-8735000 GCA_033816785.1 Picus viridis | reverse complement strand
GTGCTAGAATGATTTTTTTTATAATATATACTGAATGAACCTTTTTATAGCTTTTTTTACCTCATTTGGCAGCTGAGAGTTTCGGTAAGGAGATCTGCCAAGAATTACAGTAAAATAAAGCCTAAATAATTAATTCTGTCAGCAAATGAGGGTGCAACATCAATAGCTAACAGTAGTCTCTAAGCTGGGGGGGAAGGAAGGAGAAGGAAAAGCAGAGGAAAAGCAGGAAAAAGCCAGGAAAAGCAAAGTAAGGGCAGGATTCAAGCAAGAGAGTTTACTTTTAATTTATTTTGTTAAGATCCATGCTGGGTTTTGGTTCTTCAGACTCTGATGCAGCAGGTAAACTTGTGGAGTAAACCTACTGGGAAACCACAGAAAGTCTAATGTGTCTGATGACTTGGAAGAACCAATCTTTCTTTCCTAACACAGAAAAGCAAAACAGAAGGATGTCCTTCACAAATGAAACCCCATTCCTCTGCTGATACCACTTGGTCCTGGGAAGCTGCATCAGGTAAGGCAGTAGACTCTCCCTTCTGTCATTTTCCTCTCTTCATGAATTTATCCTTCCTTTTCTCAGGCCAGTCTCCAGGTGGCACACCCTTAGTAGTGTTGATGAAAGGAGACTTGAAATAAAATGCTGATCTTTGTCCTTCTTGATTAGGGGACTTGCACACCTCTCCTATGAAGAGAGACTGAGAGACCTGGGACTGTTCAGTCTTGAGAAGAAAAGACTGAGAAGGGATCTCATCAATGTCTATAAATACCTGAGGGGTGGGTGTCAATTGGAGGGGGCCAAGCTCTTTTCAGTGGTGTGCAATAATAAGACAAGGAACAACAGGTACAAGCTTGAACATGGAAGATTTCACCTTGACATGAGGAGGAACTTCCGTGCAGAGAGGGTGACAGAAAACTGGAACAGGCTGCCCAGAGGGGCTGTGGAGTCTCCTTCTCTGGAGACTTTCAAAACCCATGCGAATGCATTCCTGTGCAGATTATCCTATGTGATCCTGCTGTGGCAGGGGGGTTGGACCTGATGATCTCTGGAGGTCCCTTCCAACCTCTAATGTATTGTGATTCTGTGACACTGTGATGTCAGTGAGAATTGCACTCACTGGTTTTGAATTTTGCATTTGAAATGCACTGACTTGTACTAGGAATTAGCATTGCTCTTGAATGGGGAGTGAAATGTTATATATTTCAATCAGATAGGACTCCAGTACCTAAGTTTTACTTTCTCTTCACTGTACTAACATATAAAAGACAAGATTTTCTTTTTCCACTCAGTGTGATCAGAAACACCAAAATTCTCAGTTTACAATCCTATGCTTGTTACACTGTACCAATTAGGCCAGTTCTGGTTTCCTCTGCAGATTATAAGCTTTATGAAGTTTTAACACATTTATTCTATACCAGCACTTGTTAAAAGCATCCTGGGACTATTCATTGAGCTTTTGTTCTTAGAGAAAATAGTCTTCATCTCAGTGTAATTTCTTTTCCCGCTCTGCTCACCTTCTCTCTACAGAAAAGTTCAAGGCTCTCTGATGGGCTTGAAACAAGAAAGTGCAGAAATGCTAACCAAAGGCTTCCCTTCTGTTTCACAAATAAAAAATAAAGATAAAATAGAAAGAAAAACAGTTTCTGACTAAACATAATTTGAGGGGTGGTGTGACTTTTCCTTCATTTCTTTGTTTTGCTTTTGATAATTACACATATCCCCATAATATACTCTGCACTGAATTATTGATGTGCACTTTCAACCTCAGCCCCCGAGTCCCATTTTTGTTTCTGATGGGGAATAATAAACACACTTCCCTCTTTAATGTGCCCCTTGAGAAGTGGCTAAATACAAATCTTTGTCACCTCCTTCCCTGCCTGTATGCGCCATCCAAGCTGCAGAAGTCAAACACCTATTTCCCCCCTGTTGTTTCTTGTTCCTGTGGGCTGTGCAGAGCTGGATGAGCTCAGGTTAGGACCTGGATCCTGTCCTGCTGGTAAGGTTGGGGTAGCTTCAGATGCAGGGAGGCCCCAAGGTCTCTGCTTGGCCTGAGGATGGGTGGGATGCAGAAGGACCTGTTGCCTTCAGTCTGTGGGCTGGGGAGAAAGAAGCTTTCCTCCTGTAATTTTTGGGAAATGTAGCCTGTGAGAGCTGGTAATACACACACCCTTTGGTCACCCTATTTTTACAGTCCTTTTTAGAACTACTTCTTGCTCTAATTTGGCAATATGAATTGCCAGTAAATGATGCTTTTATGAACCAGGTTTCCAAAAGCTGGTGGTTTTAGTGTGCCCAATTTAGAATGTCCAACCTAAATCGTGAGAGGAAGTCCCAGCAGCACTCTTGCAGCCAGACAGGGCCACCAACACCATTTCACACACCACCCCCCCAATTCATTGTGACTTGCAAAGCCACTTGAAAGACAGTGAGTGCTTCAGACCTTTAGCACAGTCAGGGCTCCATTAACTTGTATGGCTGCTGGATGTTGATCTGACTCACCTCAAAAATTAAGCCATCTGTCTGTAGATCTTCACTCAAGAGAAGCACTATTTATTTATTTTTACTCCTCAATGCACAACTCATTATGGATTAGATGGGTAGCACCAAGGGTAGATAAATCCTGGTTCTGGTTTTGACATGCAGCAGTATTGCTAATAAAAGCAAAATGTTTCAGACAACTTTTGTATAAATCATGGTTATTCTTGCAGGAGATTAAACAATAGTTTGGTCCCCCAGGATACTCATGAGCAGATGAAACATTAACTGCTAGGCCTTAAATGTTTTATAAATCTGCAGTACATTCCTGCAATGGAGAAATAAACCTCATGATTTATAAGTCCACAGTCCATGGAGGCATAGTTACTTCTGCAGAGGCAGGGCTGCACACGAGGTAGGGCTGGTGGTACATTTTGCTTGTCAAAACCTGGGGTAGTCTCAGAGGAGCAGCATTTGTGCAGCTCATTGTGTGTGAGGAGCAATTTGTCCAGTAAATACAGGATTTATTTGCTTTATTTTTAACAGCTGCATCTCCGGACTTGCAGGATGCAGGTTGCCAGACAAGCAGCAGATGCAGCGAACAATCCAAAGAAGACCATTTCATTAATGCAGGTCATTTAAGGCAAATATCAAATGGGTTATCCTTTTAAAAGCAGACTACCTGGCAATCCTGGAATGGGGTGAGGTCACAACATGTCTTGAATAGGTAGCAGAAAACTTTTGCATTGGCCAGGAGAAAATCAAAAGGTCATCTTGGGTTCAAAGGCAATGATCCTCCAAACTCCCTGGCAAGGCGGAGAGCAGGTCTGAGGGCGGTTGAATCCCACTGTACATCATGGCATTAATTTTTCATCCTTCCCACTGCCTGCAGGTTCAACCAACTGTGTGTGTAAAGTTAGATTAAGAGCATATGGGGATTATATGAGCAATTTAGTCACCTCTGCTTGCCCTGGCTCCTGACTGCTGTGATGTGTTGGTGCCCAAACTGTTAGGACAGGCACGTTAGGTCTTAGGTCCCACAGGTATAACTTTGGCTGAAGGCATCTTTCACTTCACCTTTTCAAAATACACACAGTTACAAATCCTTTGCACTTGCTGTGGTCCTTTAGCAGGATAGTGAAAAGGAAACCTGTGAGCCTCCAATGAGACTTAATTCATGTTATTATGTATTAAAAGCAGCTCTGCTATTTACTGAACACTGTCTTGGGTGTCCTACATTGGTTTATTGCAACAGGAGGGAATATGCTCTGCTGGTGAAACTGGGACATATGGGTCAGAGTAAAGAGAGGTGACCAGACAGTGCAGTTCTTGTTCAAATACTGGGGTTTGGATCACCCGAGTTTCCATCCAAACTGGAGATGCTATGCCAGAAGGACAGAGGAGTTCCCTGGCTGCAAGGTAGAAGCTCAGGGCTTCTGTTCTGGGTGGGAGACCTTCCAGTGTCCCTGCCTGCGGGAAAGACACATCTTGCCAGTCTTCACCTGGCACTTCTGCAAGGTCCCTTGGGCTTACTTCAGGCACTGTAGGTTTTACCAGAAACTTGTGGTGTTGGAAAATTTCCAGCTAGTTGGGTGGCTGTTTGTGACCTGCTTCCCATAAAAGCAGGTGTGAGACCTATCCTTACAACCACATGTCCCCACTTAGTTGCCAGGGTACTACCCAGCAGGAGGACTTCATAATTGATCATGAAGGCCCAGGAGATCAGCATCTGAAGATGCTTGCAAGCATACAGTGGGATTAAAACAAACTACAAACAACCAAAACCAAAACCAAACCAACAAACCAAAACGTGTCAGCACAAAAAACAATTGCTTTCAGCGTCTGGGCTGTGCTCTGGTTCTTTGGAAACATTCCAGATTATGCAGCCTTTAAATCACGAAGCTGGTGACTTGCTCCTTGCCCCAAAGGTGCTCAAAAAATGATGACTGCGCTTCGCTGCTTCCCACGGATGTTCTGCCTTTTCACAGGAGGTCAGCTCGAAGCGAAGGGGCCCTCGTTCACCTCTGGATGAGGCAGCAGGGGGCGCTCGGTGGGCGCGCAGTGGCGGCTGGCGGACAGAAGGGGGCACTTGGTGGGCGCGCAGTGGCGGCGAAAATACAGCAGGGGGCGCTCGGCGACCGCGTACTGCACAGGTGCTGGCGGCCCTCCGCGGGGGCTGGTCTACAGGGTCCCCGCCGGCCGATTGCGTGGGTGCTGCGCCCGTCGCATCACAAAATCAGAGTATCCTTCCTTCTAATGCCTGTGATTAGGAGTAAACGCGGCTCTGCCGTGTGAGTACACCATACCCGTGTATAGCCGAACCCACATACATACACCTACCTCTGCATCCCGGTGTCTCCAAAGACGCATCATTCCCACTCTTCCCCACGGCAGAATTAAAAGTACACAGGCTGCTGGAGCTGCCCACCCTCGCTGGGCATCCCCAAAGCTAAGAGGGAAGGTTTGGGGCCTAATGATGATAGTGCAAAAATGAAAAGATGAGTACAAATCAAATATGCACATGGAATCATAGAATTGTTAGGGTTGGACCTCAAGGATCATCCAGTTCCAACCCCTGCCATGGGCAGGGACACCTCACACTACATCAGGTTGCTCACAGCCACATCCAGCCTGGCCTTAAAAACCTCCAGGCATGAGGCTTCTACCACCTCCCTGGGCAACCTGTTCCAGTGTCTCACCACCCTCATGGTGAAGATTTTTTTCCTAACATCCAATCTGAATGTAGCCATTTCTATTTTTTTCCCATCTCCCCTAGTCCTATCATTACCTGACACCCTGAAAAGTCCCTCCCCAGCTTTCTTGTAGGCACCCTCCAAATACTGGAAGGCCACAATAAGGTCTCCTCAGAGCCTTCTCTTCTCCAGACTGAACAGTCCTGGCTTGCTAGACTTGGACTTTAAAACACAACCAAATTAATTTAGAAGGAAGACAGACTGTGTGCCATAACTGCACAGAGCCTGCAGGTTTGAGCCAGAGACGTCAGCTAGAAATGGAGACCTGCTTTTAAAAACACCAAGCAGCTGCAATTGCTGAACGCCCCGGATTCCTCCGACACACTGTGGTCTTTCCACGATGCCTCTTTCAAGCTGTGGGAATTCAAGATGCTCTCAACCCTCACATGCTGTCCCTTAGACATCACTTAAGTTCAGTTGTGTACAGACTGATAGCAATCTGTAACTAATTCAACACCAAGACCTGGCTGTCCATTTCTGCTCCATACCCAGTGATATTGAGCTGTGAGCTTCCGAGAAGGAGAGTTAAGTAACTTTACTTCTGCACTGCTCTCTGATTGATACCAGAAGGCTATAGCTGGTGTTTCTTGTTCCCACAATACAGCATTGTTCAGGAACATAATGATGCAGTGATACTGCGAGGTTAGGGCACTTAACAGCTCATTGTCTCACTGGGCAATCATCTCCAGTGTGGCCCGGAATATTTGTGGTCCTTCGTTGTTTTGTTTTGTTTTAATAGAGGCACAAATTCATTTGAAATCCAAATCTTCTCAGGGTATGGAGCAAAGCCTGCTTTTTGCTGTGGGCCAGCATCCAGTGGCAGCAGGCAAAGATGCTGTTATATAAAGCAAAGCTTTGGCCTCATAAAGAAGCCTCTTAAAATGATGTATGCACTTTCTATACTGCGCAGCCACCACAGAGCTAGCCATTGCCCTGGAACTGGGACAGCCAGGATAGTGGTTTTCATATTTCACTATCAGCAGACGCTGAGGAGCAACCCACAAACTCAAAGCACAGAGCAGAGCAGATAAAACACTTTGGGGTTTGTATAGAGAATAAATAAATAAATCTCATTCTGATACAGAAGGAAACTTGAATGAATGTTTAACTAATCAGCATCTAAACTGTGCTGGACTTTCTCCAAGCCCTGAGGGCATTGGGAAGGTGGTGCCCTGCAGGTGGTTTCTGCTATGCCTGCTCAGACCCTTCTGGGTGGGAGAGAAAAAATGAGGGACAGGAAGGGGGGGGTGGGGAAAAAGGAAAAGGCCAGTTGCACCAAACCTTTAGCTCCGCTGCAGAGCTAGTGGAGTTGAGAAATCTGCACAACAAGCCTAAGAAATGCAAAAGAAAGAGAAACCATGCCAGCTGTTTGTTTTCATGTTGATAAATTCCTCAAGAGAAGGCTGGAAGCTTGCCAACAGCCATACACACTGCCCAGGCGCTGGGAGCCAAGCAGTAACCTCACTCTCCTTAGCGTGGGGTTACAGACAACACTTTGCTCCTTCTCATCGCTGAGAATACTGAATGGCTGTCTGGAGGCAGCGGTGGCTGGGCGGAACTGCTGCAGCCAGCATCGCTCAGCTCTCCCCGCCTACCTGCTCAGCAGCCCGTGCAGAGACTTCATAAATCAACCTTTGGAGCTCCCACCCCTTGGCTGCCTGCCAAGGGTGGGGTGTGGCACACTTCAGACACCGCGGCAGGAGTCTTTCTGTGCAGCCTCACCTTCTAGTCTGCAGCAAATGCTCTCTGCTCGTGTTTGTGAATTCAGGGCATCTCCTTCAGTTCTGGAGCATCACTGCTGCCATCAGGCCTCTCTTTCAGGGAAGGAGCCTTGGAAACAACAGTTCACTATTTACATGTAGGAAATCATCACCAAGAAGTGTCCTTTCTGAAGGAACCAGAGGTGTGGTGTTACCTGATCTCAGAGTAGATTTGCACATCTTTTTGGCTTCTGGAGGGTGGCACTGCTTATTCTAGTTTTGATATGTGTGATTCAAAAAAGTAAAGATGGAGTCTAGAGGAATCTGAATTATCTTTGCTTGGGGGAAAAAAAAATTACCTCAAAGCCTCATCTGTCTGTCTGTGAAGGGTACAGAAGCCCCCTTCCGTTAAACTCTTCTTTTCACTTCATTCCTTGCAAAAGAAGTTGTGGAAGTCTCATCACTGAAAGTGTTTAAGGTCAGGTTGGACAGCCCTCAGCAGGAAGGTTGGATTAGGTGATCTTGAAGGCCCTTTCTGACCCAAACCATTTTCTGATTCTAGAAGAACCATTTCTCATAGACCCACTGCATTTTCACTGGCTTAATTTCCCCTGATGCTATTGCCCCTTGGGGCATTTCGTATAAGAATGAAGACAGCACCCTAACAGATAATTTCCACCTCCACAGACAGAAAGGCTTCTCTGTCGGGGGCTGGAAGTTAATGTTAAACTTAACTTAGTGACTTCCCAGGTTTCCTCCTGCTCTAAGAGCAGGGTCCAGAAAACCTGTTGGTGAACTTTGGTGAATGTACTTTAGAGTCCTGACAGTACCAGGAATAGTCAAGAAAGCAGTTCTGTCCCCACGGCCCTTTCATCAGTCTTCTGGGAGTATCCAGGTGCTCTTTTCTTCTTATTATATGTCTTTGTTTATGAAGATCTTCTAGAAACTACATCAAAACAAATGAACTCATTTCAGAGAGGTCATCAAAGTGTCTGCTGATGAAGCAGCAGTGGGTCAAGTCCCACTGTCCTGCCTTGTTCATTGGTTTCCATTACTATTTGCTGAAATGTACCCCGTGAATTGTACCTTCTTTTTTCTTGAAAGTTGCATTTTTTTTTGCTATAGGAAGAGGGCCCACAAGGTGGCTCAGCTGGAAAAGAAATGCAGTTCTTTATCTCTGCACATATATGTCTGGGACAGAAAAGTGCTGTTCTGGAACAGCTGTTTGACTGTCCCAAAAGATTTGCTGATTTGAATTCAGCTATGATGTCTCTTCACATGCAGACTACCCAATCCATGGCAATCAGTGCTGAAGGGAGACCTCATCTCATACCCACTCAGGAGAGTAAGGGTTGAGACCAAATAGCCTGGGCATGCAATGAAATTTGTATCCTTGTGATCCAAGGATCTAAGGACTCTGACCTTGTGACTTACCCAAGGTACCTTCTCCAAAAACTAAATGTGCCCAAGTAAGACCGAAAACCAGACATCTTTCAGCATTTTCTTCTGAGTCAGTCAAAGAAGTTTGTTGAGTCAATAGTTGCCTCTCGTGTCTGGCAAATCCTTTCCAAAGCCTGTGAATCAATTTGTGTTGTTACAAGGCATTTACAAATGGAGAAGCACAGAATCTGTGTCCCTGACAAACTGCTCGTGGCAGTAATTCATTATCCTGCAGTTTATAAAGTATCGTGAGGCACGGGGTATTGTTTTTGCTCTCTTAGTGGATGATGGAACAGCTAAATAGTTGAATGACGAGTGGAGAACAATACATAAGCCTGCTGATACAAGTCCTGGGTAACTCAGGATTTCTAGGCCTCCATTTATTTCTCCTTGAATCATCTGAATAGTCACACAAAACACAAGCAAAACAATCTAACTGTAGCCTGCAATTAAATGCAAGTCAGTCCTAGCAAAAAAATGTAGCAATTTCTTCTCATCACAGTCTGAACTATCCTCTGAGCTAGTTTCTGTGCCAACAGTATTCTATTGCTAAATATCAAATTCAGAAAGGGAAGTAAATGTCACAGAAAAGTAATTTCTACATCAACTCTATTGCAGTTTTCAAGGAGTAACAAGTAGCCAAAATAATATACATTATATTAGAGACGGGTATCAGGCTTGAATTGCCTGAGTAGGGCAGATCAGGAACACAGTGGTTATCTGATGGGTTTGCTTTGAACAGTTGCCCAAAAGATTTCTATCCTCTTCACTAAAAAGTGTTGAAAGGTCATCAGATGGATGGTTTGGTACAGTGAGTCTAGTCCTTAGCTAGCAAAGACTGACACTTTTGTTCCCTGATCCATATGGTTCTAACTACTGTAGACAAAGCCTCTCAGATGAAGCATGGTGGAGACTCCTGGAACTTCCCTGACACAAATGCAGATGAGCCAGCCAATAGCATTTCTGTGTTGAATGCTTTGCTAAATTTCCAAGCAGTCCTATGCAAAAGCAGGCAGAGGAGAGGGCTTCCATGCCTTTTCATAGGTACCAGTGACATTCCTTCTGAAGAAGCAGAGCAGCAGTTCTTGCTGACACAGAATAAACAACTTCTAGAATTTGCTGAACAGAGTTGTGGCAGCTTTAGGCTGATGCCTAGGAAATTTTCCACAAATCTTGAGTAGAAAGGGTAGAATGTAAATGAATTACCATTGGATGCAAAAGAAAAATAATGATAAGGTCTAAATAACCCCATTGGTTTGATATGGTGCCATGGCTTAGTAATCATGAGGTCTTGGGTGACAGGTTGGACTTGATGATCTTTGAGGTTCTTTCCAACCTTATTGATTCTATGATTCTATAACTAACATAAAGTTAGTTGTATAAATTAACTTTTTCTCTTTCCCAGCTCTTCACTCTAGCTGGTTGCTTCTGCTGGCTTTACTGACCTTGGCTGTGTTTCTTTGTTGTGGCTAAGAAGCTACTCACTGCTTTTCTCCTCTCTCTCTTTCCCTTGTCTGGTTGGGGGGGGATATAGTTGGGCAGAGAGGGGGAAGCTATTGGTAGGGGGTTCTTGTGTTGTTTATAAGTTGTAAATACATGTAAATGTTGCATATTTTGTACACACTCATTGCATTTCATATTTCTAGGTTTTAGTTTTGCTTGTAAATATAGCTTCATTTGCTTCTGAGCTAATCTGTCAATTTTATTTTTGGAGGGGTAATTCTCTCAAATCAGCTGGGGGTTAATTTCAACCCACCACAAGAGTGACTTCAGTCTTAAGGCTGTAACACACAAAGTCTCAACATTTAGAAAGCAATTTCCAGGGCTGTATTTTGGAAATAGAAGTCCTTAGGATATCAGTTTTGCTAAAAGGAAACATGCATCTATGCCTGTTGTTGTCATTGCTTATCACTGAAATGGCCAACACCAGAACCAGGGAGTTTTTTCATGTCCAAAGTGCAGGTGGTGGGAAGGAGGCCTCGCTGGGATGCATCGTTTCACAACTATGTTCTCACAAAGCAATTCCTGCAGTGAGAGTGGGTTCAGAGTCAACTGCCTTCATCAGCTTCTCTCAAAATACAAAGAAGCAGGTCAACAGAAGCTGTCACCCAGGGCTGAGGTTCCCCCCACTAACAAACAGACTTGCTCAGTGCTTTTAGAAATGCCTCTTTCAAAATCTCCTGAAGTGCTGGCCTTCAGCTTTTAGGACTGGACCAAGCCGTTTCTTATCAATGCAACAGAGAAGAGAGGTATAAAATACTCCCACAGATACACCAAGACCTAAGAACCCAATGTGTTTTCATTCTGATAAGTCTTATGACTATTCTTCTTCTCTTTAAACACTAAGGACATTGCTGAGGGGGCTCAGAAGCCTTTAAGCCAGCAGGAAGGTCAGTTAAAGTCTGTTGGCATCAACCTTTTACCACCAAGCATGGAGGTGGCTGAGGGCCATGAATCACAGAATCACAGAATCACAGAATGTTAGGGGCTGGAAGGGACCTCAAAAGATCATCCAGTCCAACCCCCCTGCCAGAGCAGGATCACCTAGAGCAGATCACATAGGAACACATCCAAGTGGATTTTGAATATCGCCAGAGAGGGAGAATACACAACCCCCTGGGCAGCTTGTTCCAGTGTTCTGTCAACCTCACAGTGAAATAATTCTTCCTATGCCTCAACTTCCACCCATTGCCCCTTGTCCTGTCATTGGGCATCACTGTGAAGAGCCTGGCTCCATCCTCTTGCCACTCACCCTTTACATATTTACCACTTCTGCTGGCCCTGGGACTGCTGCTGTGTCACCCTTGGTGCTCCAATGGGGCCCCTAGGAGTGCCTCAGACTGCTGCTCTCCATAAAGTTATCCTCATGCCCAAAAGAACACAAAACTATTTTGCTCCCTGCTCCCCAGCTCATTACTGATTTGCTTCTACCTCTTAGTTTCAAAACCATGCTGGTTAGCAAAGCTAGATGCAAAAACTGGTCACTTACCTTATAAAACAGTGGTGATTTAGAAATTGCTTCAAAGTCAAGTCCTATGCCAAGTGCATTTAGGTAAGATGAACTGATTTTGCCTACCATTTTATAGGCAGTATTTCCATAAGAGCAACAGTATGAGACACTGAGGATGTTGAGGTCTGATGAATGACCAAAATGAGGGTGACTTAGAAACTACCTTTCCCATAGATGAAATAAATTACTCAAATTGCACTTATCTCAACAAAACAAGCTTCTGTTCAGTACATAGAAAAGCAAGGCCCTCCATATGAAGCCAATAACTGTCTTCAATAGCCATGGACTTTACTTGAATTGAATTTTGTGGGAAAAACACTTTACAGAATATTCATTTTAATATCATTTTAATGAAAATTATACAGATTAGCTTTAGGCATCTGTGACCTCTAGTGGGTGCTCCTCAAATAATTTTCCTCTGCCACAGCACTGCCTCTTTGTGGTTATATGTTTTATTCGAGCCCACTCCCCAGCCCCATGGGCTGAAGAAGGACACCCACCATGCCAAGCCACACCACTGCATGATATCATTGTGTCTGACCATCTCTCCCTCTGAGGAGATGGGAGACAGTGATTACCAAAGCCACGTGAATACCAAATTTCTACAGTTAATCTCAGAAAGAAACCCCAGCAGCAGATGGAAAGCCTGGAGAGGAAGGAGCACCAGGGAGCTTGCCTCCAAATGAAGGCAACAGCATGAACCAGAAGCACAGCTGATCTCCACCACTGGTTTTTGAGTTGGAGCTGTGGAAAGAGGCTTGCCTCATCCCTGTGCGAGAGGAAGGTCCCTGGCAGGAAAAGGAAGCCAATGACGCCCCCAAAGAAGCTGACAGCAGCTACAATAAAAACTCTCCAGAGCTGAACTTGGCTGTACACATAAACTTTATGTGCCTTGTCTATGGGGTGGCCAAAGGGGCTTCATTGCCCCTTGCCCTGTCATTGGGCATCACTGAGCATCCTGGCTCCATCCTCTTGGCACTCACCCCTCACATATTTATGAACATGAATGAGGTCACCTCTCAGTCTCCTCTTCAACAAGCTGAAGAACCCCAGCTCCCTCAGTCTCTCCTCATAAGGAAGATGTGTCACTCCCTTCACCATTTTTGTGGCTCTGTATTAGACTCTTTCAAGCAGTTCCCTGAGGTCCTTCTTGAACTGAGTGGCCCGGAACTGGACACAATACTCCAGATGTGGCCTCACCAGGGCAGAGTAGAGAGGAGGAGAACCTCTCTTGACCTACTAGCCACACCCCTTCCAATACATACCTATTCTGTGAATCTATGCTAATTCACATAGAGGAGGGATTTCCCAGAGGAAGCACTGAATAAATTTCCTCCTTTCTTTTCCTTACAGTTTGTTAGCTCAAAATATTTCTTGGTGTCCATAGTACCTATGACACTTTGTATTTAAGATTTTCATGTTCTCCTTAAGAAGAGCTAATGCAAAGCTTTAATGTATGTCCATTTTACTGCTGACCCTCAGTTTTGGGGAACAAAAGAAGTTAAGCAACCCTTCACATACTGTAAATGGCATAATCCATCATCCCACTCATACATTGTTTATGTGATTGCTATCATGCATGCTGATTTAGGACACTGATCCATCATTTCCTATGTTCCATGTTGGCAAGTAGCTCTCTGTTAACTCTTTCCTCATGCATCCTGGAAATGTGCTGAGGTGGTTTGAAAAATTATCCCTCAACTAATTTGGAGAAAAATACCCCCAAAATAAAATTTGCCAGACAAGATCAGTTTAAAGCAAATGAAGCTATATTTACAAGCAAACCTAAAATCTAGGAATGTGAAATGCAATGAATATGTACAAAATATACAATATTTACAGGTATTTACAATTTATAAACAGCACAAGACCCCTCCTGGACAAAACCAGAGGGGCTACCAATAGCTTTCCCCTCTCCCCCTGCCCCGGACAAGGGAAAAACAAAGAGGAGAAAAGCAGAGAGTAGCTTCCTAGTACTTAGCCATGAGAAGAATGCAGCCAAGGTCAGCAAGTCAGCAGAAGCTACCAGCTAGTATCTCTTAGAGTGAAGAAGCCAAAGAGAAGAATTACTTTACACCAGGAGAAGTGTGGCCAGCAGGTCAAGGGAAGTGATTCTCCCCCTCTACTCAGCTCTGGTGAGACCCCACCTGGAGTACTGCGTCCAGTTCTGGAGCCCCTATTACAAGAGGGATATGGACGTGCTGGAACGTGTCCAGAGAAGGGCCACGGGGATGATCAGGGGCTGGAGCACCTCTCCTATGAGGACAGACTGAAGGAGTTGGGGCTGTTCAGTCTGGAGAAGAGAAGGCTCCGAGGTGACCTCATTGTGGCCTTCCAGTATTTGAAGGGGGACTACGGGAAGGCTGGGGAGGGACTTCTCAGGCTATCAGGTTGTGATAGGACTAGGGGGAATGGAATGAAGCCGGAGGTGAGGAGATTCAGGCTGGACGTGAGGGAGGAGGTTCTTCACCATGAGGGTGGTGAAGCCCTGGAATGGGCTGTCCAGGAAGGTGGTTGGGGCCCCATCCCTGGAGATGTTTAAGAGCAGGCTGGATGAGGCTCTGGCCAGCCTGATCTAGTGTGGGGTGTCCCTGCCCATGGCAGGGGGTTGGAACTAGATGATCCTTGTGGTCCCTTCCAACCCTGACTGATAGTATGATACAACTAACTTTGTGTTAATTACCAGACCAATGGGATTCTTTAGACCTTATCATTATTTTCCCTTTTCCATCCAATAGTAATTTATATACATTCTACCACTTTTCTCCTCAATCCTAGGCATCAGCCTAAAACTGCCACAGTGCCCCTCAGGCCAGACTCCCTGTCACTCACTGAAGAGCTAAGAATGCAGCTCCTTGAGCAAAAGGCATCTAACAGCTACATACTGTCTGAATAAATCTGACATGAAAACAGGGGAAGCAAACTGATCTTAAAAAGATTTCTTAAGAAGTCAAAAATGCTGAATTCTGCAGAATGTGGAGCAGATGTGCTCTTGTGGCCAGGGAGGCTAATGCCATTCTGGAGTGGATTAGAAGGGGTGTGACCAGTGGGTCAAGAGAGGTTTTCCTCCCCCTCTACTCTGCCCTGGTGAGGCCACATCTGGAATATTGTGTCCAGTTCTGGGCCCCTCAGTTCAAGAAAGACAGTGAGATGCTTGAAAGAGACCAGCACAGAACCACAGGGATGATGAAGGGAATGGAACATCTTCCTTATGAGGAGAGACTGAGGGAGCTGAGGCTCTTCAGCTTGGAGGAGACTGAAAGGTGACTTCATTCATGTTTATGAATATGTAAAGGACGAGTGCCATGAGGATGGAATCAGGCTCTGCTCAGTGATGCCCAATGACAGGACAAGGGGTAATGAGTGGAAGTTGAGGCATAGGAAGTTTCACGTAATTATGAGGAAAAAAATTTTCACTGTGAGGGTGACAAAGCACTGGAACAGGCTGCCTAGGGAGGTTGTGGAGTTTTCATCTCTGGAGACATCCAAAACTCACCTGGATGTGTTCCTGTGTGATCTGCTCTTGGTGGTCCTGCTCTGGCAGGGTGGTTGGACTGGATGATCTTTTGAGGTCACTTCCAGCCCATGAAATTCTGTGATTCAAATATGCCCAGAATATCCTGAGTCTTTAGTCACTGATCAGTTAACTTGGGCTGATGGTTACATTGCAGGAGATGTGACTTACGATTCAATTTGTTTATGCCTCAGGTGTGGCACTTACAACTTTTAATCATCGCCTGGAAACTTTGTAAATATTTTAAGACCTGCCCCTTCTGCATGCAGAGGGTTATAGCCTTAGCTGCCAGAAGGTTTGTAACTGATGAATGTCTGTAATTAAGAATTTTACATCAAATACAGTTACCTTTTTATGCCTGCTTTTTGGAATAGCGTTTGGTATTTATAGACACTAACAGGTCTGAAGGCCTTTTCACATACCACTGACTTCTGCCTGCTGGCAGCCTGCCCACTGTTTGGGTGCTTGGCCATCAGCTGGGGATGTGGACAGACTGTGCCACCAATCACTGGTAGCTGAGGCAGTTTCTGATGGAGTTAGCAACAAGACTGGAGGCATAGGAAGTTCCATGGAAACAGAAGGGGAAAAAATTCACTGTGAGGGTGACAGAGCACTGGAACAGGCTGTCCAGGGTGGTGGTGGAGTGTCCCTCTCTGGAGATATTCAAAATCCACTTGGATGTGTTCCTATGTGATCTGCTCTAGGTGATCCTGCTCTGGCAGGGGGTTGGACTGGATGATCTTTTGAGGTACCTTCCAGCCCCTAAAATTCCATAATTCTGTGATTTATTAAATCATATCTAGACAATTCCTAGTTTAATAGTGCATTCAATGTAGACTATTTGAAGTTTAATTTGCAGTTTGCTCCAATTCAGTTGTCTTGTGCATGGAAAAGTCTTCAGTCTTTGAAGGGCTGATCTTTAGATTAAACGCCTCCCTCTCTGGAGGAAACCCAATAGCCTACATCTGCAATAATGCAGTTAAAGTACTACCACTGCAAAAGGATTTCTCAGATTCTTTTTTTTCCCCATAATTCTAGAGTTTTCTTCAAAAATATGCTGTCTGACCTCCTGAGGGAGCAAAGTATCTTCTCCACAAATTAGGCTGGAGGACTTGGAAGGAAAGCAGCCATTTGCTTCAGCATTGTGCTCTGTGGGTTGCTAATTTGAGTTTCTGTAAAATGGAACCAGCTTCAAGTGCCTCAAAAAATTCCTATCAAGTGCTGATGTTTCCAGATAAGGAGAACATTAGCTCCTACGTGTCTTTCTCTGTAGCTTCAGCTACAGAGGTTCCTAGTTCTTTGCTTTGTGATATCATTACATAGTTAGCCCAGCTTTTGTTTTTAACACCAAGTGGTTAGAACAACTGGGAGGATTTCTACACTGTAGGGGAGAAGATGTCTTTTTATGAGACAGAGGCAGCACAGTAGTAGAAAAGAGAAAGTGCAATTTTTATGGCTCGTGAGTTGAGGAATAGGAAGTGTCACAAGGGTAATTTAACTGGGCAAAGTCCCCTCAGGTATTAAAAAGCCTCAAGAGGCCATTGAAAGAAGAAAATTAATTCAAGAATGCCTTGCAAGTCAGGTTACTGATACCAGGAGTGGGTTTTGCTGAGGGCTGTATGGGAGGGAGAATTCTGGTAGTGTTTGCAGCTATGTGAAGTGGACACACCTGAATGGTTTGCATCCATTACCCCTGTTTGCTGCTGGATCCTGACAACTATCCTGGCCTTCAAAGTTGCTTTAGTAGTGAAGTTCTGGTCCTTGTCCCACTGGTGCTCCTGTCCAGCTAGACCAGGACACTGTGTTCCTGCCTAGTGCATATGACCCAGCTCCCCACTCTGTGGGACAAGTGGGTATGCACAGAAACAGTGTCAAAATCACAAGTTTCATATATATTGTTGTATCTTGCTGAAGAATGTATATCAGCTTCTGCAAGCACTGGTGGAGGGTGTCACTTTAAGGGCTCACGAAGGCCACCCTGGCTTCACGTTATTCTTCCTTGAAATGCACCTGAAGTCCTACAGCCCTTCCACCATCAGTAAAAGTCAGTCCCACAATTAAGTTCCCTCTCTGCTACCAATAAAAAAAAAAAAAAAAAAGTAGTCCCAAAGCACCCTATTAAGAATCTTCTCTCAATTAACATAAGGAGAAGTGACATTTCATCACATGTCTGATGAGCTTAATAACATCCCTGTACACTGCACTGGTTAGGCCATACCTTGAGCACTGTGTCTAGTTCTGGGCCCCTCAGTTTAGGAAGGATGTTGACTTGCTGGAACGTGTCCAGAGAAGGGCAACGAAGTTGGTGAAGGGTTTGGAACACAAGCCCTGTGAGGACAGGCTGAAGGAGCTGGGGTTGCTTAGCCTGGAGAAGAGGAGGCTCAGGGGAGACTTTATTGCTGTCTACAACTACCTGAAGGGAGGTTGTAGCCAGGTGGAGGCTGGTCTCTTCTCCCAGGCAACCAGCACCGGAACAAGAGGACACAGTCTCAAGCTGCACCAGGGGAGGTTTAGACTGGATGTTAGGAAAAAATTCTTCATAGAGAGAGTGACATTGGAATGGGCTGCCCAGGGAGGTGGTGGAGTTGCCATCACTGGAGGTGTTTAGGAGGAGAGTTGATGGGGTGCTTGGTTGCATGGTTTAGTTGATTGGGTGGTCTTGGATGATGGGTTGGACACAATGATCTTGAAAGTCTCTTCCAACCTGGTTTATTCTATTCTAATGTTCACTTACTACTGCTATTGGTGGCTGGACACGAAATAAAAGCAGGTTGATAGGGATCAGGGGCTTTAATGCCAAGGATAACCAAGTTGGAAGATTGCAGTTTTATTTTTCACTGAGTTCAGCATGATTGCTCTTATCTGTCCAGCTGGTGTTATTTCTAGAGCAGCATTTGGAAGCCTTCATTACTTACCACTATACAAGTGGTAAGTGACCATTGCCAAGGGCAGTTTGTGACCTGCAGGGGGACATGCAGGAGCAGTCTGCTGGTACTGCTGCTGCACCACTACAGTACTGCTTATAATCTCTTACACCCTAAAATCCAGAAGATTTATTATTACTTTTCTCTGTTCAGCAGACATCCAGCAATGAAACAAATTAAAAATGAATGGCATAAGAATTTAGAAAGCAGGTTAACAGAATTAGCGGTAACTGCTATCCACTCCTGGGAATTGCTTTCTGAGCTTTGAGCTTCCATTGACCTGTGGTTTTCAGAGAATTTATTCTCTTCGTTAGTTTTTACTGGGTTTTTTATGTTTGTTTGTTTTGAAGGTAAAACCCAAACAAACACACACACACACAGAGAAATGTACTTGAGGACAAGGACATTCATCTGATTTTCTGCTTTGGTTTTAAAATTTCTAGAGGTGAGCAGTGTTTGGACATGTGAGCAAGGGCCTTGATGCAGTAACATTGTTCACCCCCAGTGCACTTTTTTTCCCCCTGGTTTATGCTGCCTCAAAAAGCACAAGGGAGGTGAAAAGCAGTTTCCTCCTGTGCTAGGATCAGTTTTGCTGACTGCTTTGACATTGCATATGCATGCTGGTTTTCAAGGGCCAGACTTAATACCTCATAGAAAACCAATCATCAAGCTGCCACTGCATCACCTACTGCAGAGCATTGCTGTGCAAGCCTCACTAATGAACAGAAGCAGCTGATACCTCTCAGTACTAAGGAAGGAAATTTTCCTCTGTGCTTGATGTCTTTCACTTCTCCTGCTTTTAGTTATAAATATTCTAGTGCATGAGCTCAGATGAATAATGCTCATACTACAAATTACTAAAGCTGAGGAGCTTTAGTATTTAAAGGTGAAGAATGATTTATTCTGCCGTAGAAAGTTTAGGTTGGTCGTTGGCCTCCCCCACTTCTTTGTTCAGCAGATTCCAAATGTGAATATAGCCTTCTAGGAAAGAAGTGAACTTATGGCTTGTCTGTTTAGTCTGTATCTAAGGCTAAACTATAGCAGTTGCTTTACCATACAGTGACCCCTCCCCAGCAGAAAAGGGGAATCAGGCAAAGGACACCCATGGATTAAAATTAAAACGGATTTATTGAAACAGCAAAACTGATACCAACACTGCAGATAAAGTATGTAAAGTCATATTTAGCCCAGCAAAGGTATGGTGGTCACAATAAACAAGAAGGCAGTCCTCAGAAGAAAGAAGAGTATGGACAAGAGGAGCCCATATAGGAAGCCTCCCATCCTCAGCAAACTCTCCCCTCTACAATGAATGTGACATTTTTGCTGTGGGATATACCTGTAAGCCCACTCAGGTCAGCTGCCCCCAAACTGCTAATGTCCTGCAGCCCAACGCTGGTCTGTGATTCTGCCCCAGCAAAACCAGGACGTGGGGTTGTGGTTTTATTTTAAAGCCTAAAAATTCAGCTACAGGTTTCTATCATCTTAGGTCTTAAGACAACACTAAGGACTTTAAAAAAGAAAAAAAAATAGGAAGACAGAGGGAGTGGGCAATGAGCCTTCTGCCTATGAACATGAGTACATGAATATATATCATCTCTGCAAAACCTTTCTAATGGATCATTCTGTTTTCAAATGACCTTATCTATACTGTTTTGGGGAGTTTGGCTTTTTTTGGGGTGTTTGGCTTTGGTTCCACCCCCCCATGATTGCACAGTTCCAATCCACACAGGAAATCTGAGATTTTGTTTCTCCTCTTCATGAGGCTGTGGTTAGTAATAACTTGAGTAGTGCTTTGTGAACCATTTGTAGTCCAGTATCTGCTTGAAAAAAAGGAATAGACAAATTTGAGTCAAATAAATCAATGTGTTTCTTCTTGGCAGAGCTGTACTGATTTAAACCCAAGAAAAAGGAATTCAATAAACATAGGAAGGATTTGTTTCGAGTAACTGAAGGCTTCTGATACACTGCAGACACCTTTCTGTTCTGAAAGTGCTGAAGAGAAATGAAAAGCTGGATTTGGGTTTTGTTCTCCCACAAATAACTTTGAGAAGCAATGCTGTGTATCAGTGATAAGCATCTCTGGCATATCAAGGGATTTATTTGTGATGGACAGTATGACAAGGAAACCCACAAACTGATAGGATTATCTGTGCAGATCTTGCCTATGGCCATGCTCAGGATTGTCTTGTTACTGCAACTATTTAGCAGGGCACCTTTCCCATTGCCTTTTAAACCTGCCCCTGCCAAATCGCTGCAGGCCAAACCCAGTCATTTTGCATTTGGCTGCTACCTGTTACCATTCCTTTCTTTCCCAGCCAATAAGTGCCTTAACCCCTGTGGTGCCTGATCCACATTTTCCTTTGGTGTTCACACTAAGATGTGTCATGCTTAAAGCTCATTGAATGCCTATATAGCATTATTGAATAGCTATTGAAAAGCAAAAAACGTAACAACTTTAAATAAGTGACAGTGAAATAGCTGCAAGATCACACAGGATGTTAGGGGTTGGAAGGGATCCCCAGAGATCACCAAGTCCAATCCCCCTGCCAGAGCAGGGCCATAGAACCTAGCACAGGTCACACAGGAACAAATCCAGATGGGTCTTCAAAGTCTCCAGAGAAGGAGACTCCACAACCTCTCTGGGGAGCCTGTTCCAGTGCTCTGAGACCCTCATAGTGAAGAGGTTCCTCTTCATGTTCAGGTGGAACCTCCTGTGCTGTAGTTTATATCCATTGCCCTTTCTCCTATCCCAGGGTACAACTGAGCAGAGCCTGTCCCCTCCCTCTTGACCCCCAGCCAGCACCAGAACAAGAGGACACAGTCTCAAGCTGCACCAGGGGAGGTTTAGTCTGGATGTTAGGAAGAAATTCTTTACAGAAAGAGATTGGCCATTGGAATGGGCTGCCCAGGGAGGTGGTAGAGTCACCACCACTAGAAGTGTTTAAAAAGAGACTGGCTGGAATGAGGCACTTAGTGCCATGGTTTAGCTGATTAGATGGTGTTGGGTGATAGGTTGAACTTGATGATCTCACAGGTCTTTTCCAGCCTGGTTAATTCTGTAGTCTCTTCTCCAGACTGAACAACCCTACTCCCTCAGCCTGTCCTCACAGCAGAGGTGCTGCAGCCCTTGGATCATTTTTGGGGCCCTCCTCTGGACTTGCTCCAACAGCTCTGTGTCCTTATGATGGGAATACTGAGGCAGGATCTCAATCCCCTCTCTTGCCCTGTTGCCCACCCTCCTCTGGATGCATCCTAGAAGACAGCTGTGTGCTGGGCTGCATGAGGGCACTGCTGTCTCCCAGAGAGTTTCTCATCAATCAACACACCCAAGTCTCTTTCTTCAGGGCTTCTCTCAGCCCTCTCTGCACCCAGTCTGGATTTGTGCTACCACCTTTCACCTGCCCCAAGCAGCCCCTGCTCCTCCCTCACCATCCTCCGCCCTACCTAAAGAGCTTCTGCTCCACCACCACCATTTTTGCACCCATCCCAGAGCTTAAAGAAAGACCCCCAACCAACCACGATATCACACAGAGGAGCTCAGCCCCAGCCAGCACCCGTGGATGGTATTGGAGCGGTCATCAATGATATTCCTACCTAACCGGGGGCCACTAGGCCCCCGGCCTTTGTTGTCACCACCACCATCACCCAGTGTGCACTATGGGCACTCACCAGTGATGAGAGGAGGATCCTCCAGCCCAGATGGGCTCAGCTTGGGGCTTCTGCCCTTCCTCATTGGGATTAAAAAGGGGAGTGGGTGGGGAGGGCAAAGTGGCCACACCTGGGGTGGGAGGAGACTCCAACAGAGCCCAGGTGCTCTGGGATTTTTAGATTGGACATTAGGAAAGAAATTTTCACAGAAAGATTGGTCAGGTTTTGGAATGTGTTGCCCAGGGAGGTGGTTGAGTTACCCACCCTGGATGTGTTTAGACGTGGTGCTTGGGAATATGGTTTAAGGGTGAACTTTGTAGAGTAGGGTTATTGGTTGGACTTGGTGATCCTGAGGGTCTTTTCCAACCTGAATGTTTCTGTGATTCTACCTCTAGATTGGCAAGTGACAAACAGTGTCACTGGCTCTCTGTGCCCATGTGCATCTCAGCTGTCTCCCAAAACAGGCAAGGGGAGGTTTTCACTCAGAGCCTGATGCAGTGACGCAGCTGGGTCAGATCCTGCTCAGGAATGACACCTAGGAGGCTGATACCAAACTAGGGTGTCTCAAAACTTCAAACTTGGGATGAAATGACTCACAGCTCCCAGACTGCAAAAAGAAATTACATCTCTGGGCAACTGTGGATTTCCAGCTACTCACAGAGAGCAAATCTTCATCACCTGTTGGAGCAACACAACCTGGGATGAAAAGGCTACCACTGCCTGCTTCATCTGTTTCTTTTGGGCTGTTGCAAGTCTTTGACTAAGAATGTTGTTAATCAATTTAATTAACCAATGTAGGTGGGAAACTGCTAGACCTGTGAAGGATAAGCCTGTTTTATAAATTAACTCCTCAGAGTGGGTAATTTCTTGCTTATTTTTTTCCTCCTTCAGCTCTTCAAAATATTTCTCTTTTGTGGGCATTGTACAGCCCTCCCTTGTTGTTACCTTGCCACAGCCACTACTGTCCCACTTTCTGGGGTATTGTAAGCTCTGTAGAAAAAGGGAGAGTGGGTGAGCCATCTCTCATGCATAGGAGGAGTAAGTATGCAAAAATAATGAGAATTAAGGTAGATAATGAGGCTGGAGCATCCAGGGTGGGGGAAGTGTCAGAAAACCAGATAAATGAAGACTTAGCTGAAGTTTGCTGCAAAATGAGCAGGTAAAAACATATCTAAAAGTAAAAGATGCTTTGTTGTTGAGGATTTTTTTATTTTTTTTTCAAGGTAAAAACCAAACAAACCCTCCCCAAAAATAGGATCATAGACATGGAGTACTTGAGGACAAGGACATTCATCTGATTTTCTGCTTTGGTTTTAAAAACACATTCTCCACTGTTTGCCATTGTTACTCCTGTGCATAAGGATGGCTGTGAGGTCAAAAAGGGATGCTGCAGATGGGCAGAATCATAGAATAATTGCCAGCAGCACTGGAGCAGAATTAATTTCCAAAGGTGGGCAGTGTTTGGATACCTGAGCAAGGGCCTTGATGCAGTAAAGTTGTTTACCCACAGTGTACTTTTTTTCCTGGTTTAAGCTGCCCCAGAAGCTCAAGGGAAGTGAAAGGCAGTTTCCTCCTGTGCTAGTGGGAGGCCCACTGCAGGAGTTGGTCTGTCACTCCAGTAAAGAGCAGGAATAAAAACATTGAACACATTCTATCAAGAGAAGGCTGGACCATGTTAATTATGAGCCTACATAGACATTCAAAATGATGCATGAATGTCAACACGCAATGGACCATCCGTCTCATCAGCAGAAGGCTGGGACACAGATCAAGCATAGAAACTTGATCATGTTGTCAGCTTGTGCAATAGGTTAATTGTTCATTTTAAGTCAATATAAGCTGTCTCCAAGTCTCCTTAGGTTTGTCAGTCCCTAAATAACTTTCCTCCCTCCAAGTATTTCTCTATAATACTACAGGGATCATTACTGTAATGCCTTCAAAAGATATTCCAAGTCCAAAGATGCCTCCACTTGAAGTGGACAAGCAATGTACTGCCAATGCACCCTGCCATTGGTAACCTTGTTTCCTGAAAGACCTGCTCAGGACCTGCAGCTCAGTTCATTGCCTTCCCCTTCCCCATCCCCTCCCAGCTCCCCAGAAGAAAGGCAGATTTTGTTGTCTAAGAAAGAAGAGGTAGGCATGTGATTTAAGTTCAGCTTTTGCTTCACAGCACTTGTGTTAAATGCTCTAGAGAGTATATTTGCAACACTAAACGTCTGTCTGTTTACATTCAACTTGCATATTGTTTATTTTTTCAGTTTAAGAGGTAGTATTTTCCAGTTCATTTGGGTGAGCAGGAAGAATGAGCTGCAGATAATGTTGGTTCATGAATAGGCATGAAACTTCTCACACCTATGGATTAAAGCCAAAGCTGCTTTTCTCTTTGAATACATCAGCACTTTGTTTCTGTTACCACCTGAGTCACCAGGCTCCAATTTTGACAGTTTTATCTCTAAGAACTGCCTAGCAGTTCTGGCTGGGGTGTGTTTTGTGCTTTCCACCATCGTGGGCCATAGCCATGTCTCTATTAACAAATGCCTTCAGCTCCTCACGCTCTTTATTAAGATCTGGATCTCACGAATACTTGGCATCTTCACAGTCTTGCTTGGCAACTGGTGATTCAAACAGCCACGTCAGGCACAAACTTCCTCACATACTCCTCTGTTCTCAGAGGCTCTGCACCACCTCCAGGCATGCCAGATCCCCAACTCTGTCATCTTCTCCCTGCCTCCACGCCATCCCAGCTTCTCACCCACTTGTTTTGGTTAAACAAAAACTTAACACCCTTTATACCTAGCAGTTGTTTCCAAAATTGCTCAAAGTCTCCTAATTCTGTCCCCTAATTCTGTCAGTTAGGATATTCATGCAGCAGTGGTACAGCCCTCACCCTGAGAAAAGCTACTAGATTGGGCCAAATGGACGTACAAATGCTCTCTCCAAAACCAATTATGTTGGATGCGTTACAGCCTAACTGTGCATCTCCCAAGCTCCACTACTCCAAGAAATGGAAAAATGTTTAGCTGCCTGCCTTTCTCCCCAGCACATTCTTCATCTGTTTGTTCTTGCATATTCAATTTTTGCTCCCTATCTGATGAAAACGTTTACATAATTAAGTTTAAAACAACAACGAAGAAAAGGCTCCACTGACTAGATGGCAAATCTACTGAGTTTCCTTGGTCTTGCAGTGCTTTACAGTCCTAAACTTTCTTATTGCCCCAACCGTTTTACTTTTTCTGAGCAGTGTATGCCATGGAAACTTTCCTCGTGAAAATACTTCTTAATTCTTCCTCAGGTTGGGGGATTTCTGTTTGTTTGGTTTGGTTTCTTGGTTGTTTTTGTTTGGGGTGTTGTTTGTAGGTGTTGGTTGGGGTATTTTTTTGTCACTTTTCTTCAAGGGAACAGACTGGTCTGGACTAGATGGATCTTTTCTTGCAATGTGCTGGCTGCTCACAAGGAATTCCTCAACCTGGCAGTGCTGCCATTCTCTGCCCAGTGTTACCCAGCAGTATGGCTTCTTTCTTGTATGCCACCACTCTGTTGTGACATATGGTGCAGCCAAATCTTACTTTTTGAAGTATATGTATTAGTGTCTGCATGGAATTAGCTTTTGACTACACAAAAATCCATGTTCAAAAGATCCCTTCTGTATACCATGCACTTGCGGGGGAAAGTCAATCTAAAGCCATACTTTTTACATACATATGTGTTTGCACGCATATATTTAGATAATCATATATCACTGAACCATTTTTTTCCTCCCCACAAAACCAGTTTCTGAAGTAGAATAAATAGCATCAATTTGCCAAAGTATGATCCAACAGCAACTCCTCTCACCAATGTTTTTTATTCTTAGCACAGTGGAATTATTTTAGTCTGGAGACTGTAAAATCCATTTGTATTCCAAAGTATTTGGATAGCTTTCTTTTCACAATCCATAACTTTGAATGTGACTAAGTGACAACATTTTTGCTGAGAGCTTTTCCTAACCAGTAATACCTCTGCCTCTTATTGTCCTGTACAGCAAAACAGTGACTGTCACCAGCAGGTTTGTCTGCATGCATCAGAAGTGAGCTTACCATGGTGATACAAAGCTTAGCTTTTTAACATTACCCTAAAAATAAGTTACTGATTTAACATGATTTAAGCACAAAGATTTCAAACCACTGCAGCAATGGAGATCAGTATGAGCCTTCAGTTACAAGCTTTTCATGCTTTCACTAGCCTTGCTGATGGTGATTGTGCATGGTGAATGGTCCACACAATGCTGAGCAGAACATCTCAGCGATAAATGCTGTGAGTCCAGGGGTTTAGGCTCGAGGTGAGGAGAAAGTTCTTCACTGAGGAGTCGTTAGCCGTTGGAATGGGCTGCCCAGGGAGGTGGTGGAGTCACCATCCCTGGAGGTGTTCAAGAGGGGATTGGATGTGGTACTTGGTGCTATGGTTTAGTCATGAGGTCTGTGGTGACAGGTTGGACTTGATAATCTTTGAGGTCTCTTCCAACCTTGGTGATTCTGTGATTGTAGGCCTTGAGCTACACTGCTGCTCCCACTGCTTGCTTCCTTTACATGCAGCCACTGAAGTCTGCCTCTGAATCTTCCTGTTTGTTTGCTTGATCCCAGTTTAACCCAAAACTTAAACTATATGGTTCAGACAATGTAATCAATAAATGGATGCTTAATGTTAAGCTGAGAACACACTGTTTAAATACTGAAATATCTTAGACAGGATTCGATTTTCATTGTATTTTTTTTATTCTTTCTGCCTAATCACATCCACATGGAAAGCATTGTGCTTAATGAAACTACAAAACTGTATTTCAACAAACCAGCCTGTACAGAAACCCAAGTCTGAGCATAAATTGATCAGGTTGCTTTAAAATATTTTTAAAAAGGGGGGGGAAGGAAAGCCTTTTATGAGAAATATTCCCTCCTGCAGGCTTAAGCTCACTTTCTCCTCTCTTCCAGGAGTGATCCAGAGCAAGGGCAGCTTTCCTCAACCACTAAGCTTTCCTTTCATGTGCTGGTCCCTGCTTTTTATTTCCATTTTGGGTTTGGCTGGGAGAAGACATCAGGTTGGATGTCAAAGCTGTCATCATCCATGTATTTCCTCAGTCACTTAAGATGCTGTTGTCTGAAACTTTTGCCTCTGAGGAGGAAGCCTTCCCTTCATTGTTAGCACTTTCATTGGCACTGATTGTTTACTGTGCAAGCACTAAGCGCAGCTCTGCTTGCTTCGCAGAGCTCTGCGGCATCTCCTTCCTCTCTAAAGATAGCTTGTTTGCCAACAACGGTCTGAGTGCTGTGTATCTTTACTGGTTTAGCTTAGTTAATCATATTTGAAATAATGGATTGATGATAAAGGCCATAAGAATTCACCATTTTAGAAGTCCACTTTTATTTTCAGATTAATGCACAACATAAAAGGCCATGCTATGTAACTGTAATATTTTATGGACATTAAATTTCACCAAGTACCTGAAAATTTCAGTATAACTAGACATAAGGCCCCCAAATTAGCTTGGTCAATGTACAGTCTGGTAGTTTAAGTTTAACATCTTGGAAAGCACTTAGGAAATCACAATTACATGGACAAAGTTCACAGCAGAACCTAAATCTTGCTCCTCTGGCATCATACTGTCCTCTGCCTTTACCTCTCCCTCGTTCTGCTTCTCTTCCTAGTTGTGTCTACATGCCCTCCTTCCTCAAGCCATACCTGCAGGAGTGCAGTATATTATGCAGCAGCAAAGCAAATATTCTGCAGTATATTTGCTCTTCAAGGCAAGGACTGCAAGAGTTTAACAAGTAGTGTGAAATGCACCTTTTCTCCAAGGCTTGCTCTACACTATCAGCTTCTTGCCTTAATGGCTATGTGGAGGGGGTGGAGGTGTGTGTGTACAGCAATACAATTCCCTGAAGACTAAACTTGAGCGACCTTGGAAAGGAGTCAGAGCAGCCAAGCAGATAGTCTGTATTATTTTTTGAAGGCTTTATGCCTACCCAACACTGCTTAGCAAGGGGGAAACACTAACAGCTCCTTTTGCCTTCAACTCCAGCAAATCCTCACCTCAAACTTCTGCCCTGTCAAGGTCCTACCCTCCTACAGGGAAATGTAATTTGCCAGGCCTTTCTGTGACTTTCTCCACCTCAGCACAGATAATTTCCCCTGGTGAAGGGGCAAGAGGGCAAGGAGGGCAAGGAGCAAGTCTCACTGGTACCAGCATGTTTTGCTTAAGAGCTGCAATCACAATAGGAACATTTTGTCAGTCTGTGAACATCACTGCACTGGGAAAGCCTTATGAAAAAGAAATCTAAGCTTCAGCTGCTTCCTCCCCGAGGCCCAGCCATGATTGAAGAACAAAATTCACTACTTGACTACTAGTCACCCAGAAAAGTGAGAATTTCTCTGCATTAAACACACATTTAAGTCTGTACTTTAATACTTATAAAGGTTAAAGCAAGAACATACTTCTGATGGGATTCAACTTTTCCTTTATACTCTCAAACCTCAATTCAAACTAATTAACACACCTCAGTCAAAGCTGCAATGGAAGAAATTGTGGGGTAGGGAGGAAAAAAAGCAGGAAAGGTAAAATTGTTTTCTTGGTATAAAGTTAGGAAAAGGCTCACACAGAATCATTGATGTTGGAAGGGATCCATGGAGACCAAGCAGGGCCACCTAGAGCCAGTTGTCCATTCAGGTGAATTTTTAGCATCTCAAAGGACAAGGACTCCACTACATCCCCAGGCAACCTAAGCTAGCGCTTAGTCACTCAGAGTACTTTTCCTGATGTTCAGAGAGCCTCCTGTTTCAGTTTGTGAATGAAGAAACTAAACAATGAGAGGTGGTTGTTGCATCTATGTGCATTTCCCAAACTAAGATCACCCTTTCTCTGCCTCTTCCAGGGAAGCAGCAGCTGAAGGAACTGGTAAGAGTCAGGTCACAGTCTGGGGGCATGCTAACAGGAGCTGTGTGTAAGCACAGCAAAAGCGACAGCACCCACTGTGACTGAGCTGACTGCCCATGTATGAACTGCGACACCTCCAAAGTCACTCCAAAGAGTATTAACAGCTTTGGCTTGCCTAAGTAGGACTACTCACACAACTGAAATATACTGTTGCTCATCAGTTTGAGTCTTTTGTACTGTTAATGATGTTCCCACAACGAGTACCCCTGCAAGTTACGACCAGACACATTAAGGATTTTACTGCCCGAGCCAACAAACATTCAGTATTAACTTTATTAAAAGCAGGAATGCATCATTTTGCTACAGCTGATTCACAGGAGCTCTGCAAGAGACTAACTGGTGGTGAAAGAACAACTTTGAACACTCAACAGGTAAGGACCATCAGACAGGGTAAAAACTGCTGTTACACAAAAAAAGCAGCATTACCTCACAATCCAACTGAATGCAAAACAAAGCAGCAATCATTCATCAGTAGTCTAATGCTGGGCTGATTGTTTTTCTTTTTCCCATAGAGCTCAGGGCTTTGTAGATTCATTTTAGAAAGTTATATATAAATTCATCAAGAAATTACTTTTGTGTTGGCTGTAAAAAGCCAAGTTTCAGCTTCCTTGTTCTGTAGTTAATTAGTATGAGATTCCAATACAACATCTCTCATATCTTAAATAAAGATTCAACTGCACTGAGCTATTTCCAATAGCATTAGCACTTTATTTAAAAAGAGACTAAAACCTGGTCATAGCAAAGGTTATTTCTAGAGTACAGGAATCACAGCTGACACATGGTTGAGGTTCTAGCCTGTTACACAAAGCAAGAAAACAGCTTTATCTCAATGGCATTTGCAAAGTTTTTCTAACTTCTACTTCCCTCACAGAACAAAACAGAAAACAAACTTGGGATTTCTTAGCAGTTCCAGCTCCCACTCACTCTTAGCTCAGTGCCCTTTTTCTGCAAGGAGCAGGTTTGCCTTCTCCATCTCCAGCTATAAGGCAAATCCTTCACTGCACAATGTCACTGACCTTCTTTGACCGCTCCAAGTCCGCTTCTCATTCTGCAGCCAACAAGCACATGCAGCCTTGTGTTGCTTAGGTATCCTGCAATACATTTCTACACTGCTATCCCAAGCTTTAAAGGAAAGCCCATAAGTACCACTGAAAGCCCAACAAACAAGACTCCCGAATCCACTGCTCTGGGTGGGCTTCCAAGGCACTTAAGTCTACACAGATCCAAGAAGTTAGCGAACATAGCTGCCCAGACAGCACATAAATATCCCAACATTTTTGGGAGTCAGCTCATGGCTTCCAATACTTTATTTGCATTTCACTGGACTCTATGGTCTATTTATAAATTGTTTATCATACAGTTGCTAGAAGTCAGCAAGTCTACTTCTGTTTCTAGTGAAACAGTTTACGTTAGTTCTACGAAAACACACGTCAAAAACCTTGTGCTTTTCATCGACAGCATTTTAAGTTACAGGTACAAGAGTTAGATCTTTGCTTAAAGCTTCACTAGCACAAAATCTGACCTCTGGAAGCTAAAGCAAGCATGCTGATTAACTCTATCAGGTCCAGTGGCATCCTGAGACTGACTAGATACAGGCTCTGCAGCTTGCTTGGCTCTATATTCCCCGTACCCTTAGTTATTCACTCATCACAAAGCAAACTAAAGTGGCTCCCATTTAACATGCAGACTGCCTCATAGTCACTCCCAGCACTGCAAGACAAATCTTAGGACTGTAAAGAAATCCTGACCTGGAAAAGACAAAGATGCACAAGGTGACAGCCTTGAAGTTTTTAAAACATCTTTTTCTGAATTCCAACTTCAGCAGAGTTCAAGCATGTACATGCAGCTAGATCAATACATGCAGTGAGCCTGGGCCCCACTCAACCTCAACCTTCAGAGTACTTGACAATGAACTCCTTTCCTGTTCTCCAGCTTGTAAAATAAATAGATGGGTATAATTGCCTTTGTCTCTGCCCCTTCAAATAACAGACCTGTACCATTGGGGACATTCATGTAATTTACTTTACATACTTATTTGCCACCCTTCCAACAAGGAAGAGAGAGTAATTGGAATGTCAACACTTAAATGTCAAAAAGCACAAAAAAAAAAATACAGCAGTTTAGAGTACATCTCCAGTGAGGTACTGCCTTAACAGAAAGATGCCAAGAAGTCATTGGAAAGTTTTATCAATGCACTTCTACAGCCGGGCATCCAGACTTTAAATAGCATCACAAGTTTGTTTCCTCTAATTCCTATACCAACTTAAACTCTACTCTTGAGTTTAAAACACTATCTCCTATTCAAGGCCTCAAACACCACTACATGCCTCAAGCTTGCTTTCAAAAGTCTTATGCTGCAATGAAGTAAGAAGGTTCAAATTCCAGGGGACTACGTGATCACATACATTTCAGTACACAATAAAAGACAAAATGAGAAATGCTGAGCTCTTTTCTTGTCCCACCTGACGGCCACATGATTTCCTGTCTCAAAGCGTGTCACCAAAAGGTCACTATTCAAGTATTACTTGTAGGACAGGAGGTACAACATGCAGCAGACATGTGGCAAGGACAAATAAGGGCTACCAGGAGGCCAAGCATTACTCACCTTGCCTTCACAGCTGGTCAGCTCGACCACTGGTGAACTAAAGCAGGTGGAAAATTAGCTCCAGCTGAAATGTGTGGAAAGAAAGCAGAGAAACTCATCATTCCCCACAGAGGTGGACTGAGCTTTGATATCTGCCAGCACACTCAATCCAGTGCAAGAGGATTTAAGATCCTGCCCCTTGTTCCAGGCTGAATTTATATAGAAATAAGCTAAGGCCCAGATAAGTCACACTTACCCTGAAAGAATAAGTATTTGCTCCAGCATGTGGATTTCCAGAACTGGAGTTTAAACCATCAAATCTGTGTATCTAAGAAGCCTTTTGTAAGATCTACTGCCCCCTTCCCTCCCCTCTGCAAAAAGCTATTTAGTACTGGAAACTACAATTTGCATTAAATATCCCACTAGGCAGGAACCACCCCTAAATTAAATACAGAAAGCATTAGCCCTGACAGCACAAGGTGTTTCCCTGTAACTGCACTGATTAAACAGTTGCAGACACCAGACTTCCAAGTCCTTTTTAGCAGATGTCACACCACACAACCTAAAGCAGCAGGCAATTGGCCAAAAATGGTTAGCAAAAAGGATTCCTTAAACCTCCAGCATCCAAATATAGCCCTAGCTGGTCACATGGGCTGCCATACAGTAAGTGCTCCTCACTTTACCTACCCCTTGATTAAACAGTTTGAGCTAAAAAGCATGTACTTAGAATAGCATTTCGGTTTCCAGGCCAAATTCCATGAACTGTATAATCTTGCTGTACCTTCTTTGTTCAGATTTGCAGAAAGGAAAAGTTGATTCAGGTTTTTAGTGAGCCCCTGAAGTGATCATTAGCTACAAAAAGCTAACAGAAAACAACATCTGCATGGAAACAGATATATGCATAATACAGATACATATATATATATATATATATATATATGCAGCATATCCACAATATAATGCAGCTGCTGTGTCTTACATGCTAACAAACTCCGCAGCACATACTGTGGTTGGGGAGTTTTTCAATTTTACATGTATTGCCTGCCTTGCTCCACCTGACCTATAGCAATTCCTGGTTTTCATATTACTTTTATTAAGACGAAAGCTGATCAGCTGGTTCCGTCCACCTCAGAAGAGCTCCGCAGCTTAGTTTACATATCAAGAAACTGCAAAATCTCTGAGGAGAGGCAAGCTGGCTGTTGTATTGGTGCCAGATTCCAACTTAAACTCAAAAAAAAAAAAAAAAAAAAAAAGTTGTTTGCCCCTTCCTTTCACCATTGCCCATGACCAATACAGTGCAGGTGTCTAATACAGTTGTATCATAAAAGCTTATAAACTGCACCGTCACCTATCCTTCAAAGCCTCTACCCACATCAGTAAGGAAGAGGCCTTGCAGGACTCACAACAAACTTTGTCATTTTTTTGAGATGCAGAGGCTTGAATTGAAGTCATAGCTAGTGGTTGAGGGTTCCTAAAGAGGAAAACACCTCGGTGCTGCAAGGCAAGGCCCAAACACTGAATTGGCACACATTGCACTGCATTACAACTGGGCTCCATAGCACTAGTTTCTGCTAAAAGCATGAAGTGTTTTATCCAACTCCAGTCTCTAGTTACACCACTATTCTGCAGCACACATAAAACAAAGGACAATTAGGAGCAGCGTCGAGCACGGTCACAAACCCACCACCGACTCAGCTGCACTGAGCACCACTTAAGTTTCACAGGCCAGGCTGGCCTGTCTGAAACTCCCCTCGGGTACCCAGATGCTGCGCTATTTTTACCCTGCAAAAGACAAGACCCAACAAAACTTCAGAGCGGGAGGCCACGACAGCAAAGACTTTATTCCAAGGCCGCAGCGCAGGTTTGGGTGCTCGGCAGTGCCCGGGCTCGCCGTCCCGTGCCGGCGGGGCAGCCCGCAGTGACGTGTCCACCTGAGGCTCCCAGGGCCGCCGCCGCCGCCGCCGGAGACAAAGTTCTGTAGTGCACTGACTGCTATCGTACCCAGAGTCGGAGTGTCACAGAACTTTGCTTCCGGAGGCTTCAGTCCTCCGCCGGTACCGACACCGGGGCCGCCTGCCAGCACAAGTTTCCCTGCCTGAGAAGGGAAGGCGGACACGGTTAGAGGTGGGGAAGAGTGTCACCTTCTCCTCCCCCGCGGCTCGGGGGATGCCCCGATGACCGAGGAAAGGGTGCAAAGAGACGAAGAAGGTTGCGGGTTTTTAAATAACATCGACAAAATCACCCCCCACCCGGAGCTAACGGGCCGCCCTGCGCAAATCGCGGCCGAGCGGCTATCCGGAGCGCCGCCGATGGAAACCAACAGGAGCTGCCGACTCCCGCTGACAGCCTCACCGCCGCGGCCCCGCCTGGCAGCGCCGGGCATCCCCCCGCGGCCCCGAGCGGAAAGGACCCGAGCGGCTCTCCCCCTCGCTCCCCCAGCCTTTCCTCTCGGCCCCCGCCACCGAGCGCAACAGGTCCGCTCCGCCTGCAGCCCCCGGCGCCCCCGCGGTGGAGGCAGCAGCGGCCTCGTCTCGTCTGGCCGCGTCCCGTCGGGCGGTGGCGGCCGGTTACGCGCGCCCGCCCCGCCGCGCCGCTCCATCTTGACTTTTGCCGACGTGGAAATTTTGGGTTCGGGGACGAGCCGCGCTCTTATTGGCCGGCGGCGGGCGGGGTCGGAGGTCACGGCTGCTGTCGCCGCTCCGCGCCAAGCCGCCTCGCAGGCGGCCCCGTCCCGCCCCCTGCCCCGCCCCCATGCCCACCCAAGGGGCGGGGCCCCGGTGGCCGCGGAGGCCGTTGGTGGCGGCGGGGGAGGGGGCGCTGAGGGGGAGAGAACGAGCGGGCGCTGGCAGGGTTTGCTGTCGTCTCGCTGGCCTGTCCGCCGCTAGGTCGCTTTGGGCTCGGGTGGCTGCCGCGCGGAGTGCCGCGCCGCTGAGGGCAGGATGTGTATCCGCGGGTCCGCTCGGGCTGTGGAGGCGGCGGCTGTTCTCGATGCTCCTCATCATCTGCGGTTCCGCGGCGTTACCGACCCGGCCTGCTCTCAGCCTTGGCTGTGGAGAGTGAAGCTACATTGCGGCGCCGCCGGCGGTTGAGGCGCGTAGGCCGGGTCTTGCCCTCCTCCGGAGGTGCTCAGCCCCGTTCTTCGCGACCGCTCCCGGCGACACCTGTGAGGCTACGTCGAGAGGAGAGCTCCCGGCACGCCTCCTGGAGCCCCTGCGGGGTTGTACCTCGGTGTAACTTAAGGGTCGCGGTGGTGGCCCTGAACGCACAGGAGCCTCGGGGAGGGAGGGAGCGAACGAGCAAGCGAGCGGTGTTTGCTGCGGGATTCTGTGTCTAAAATCACTTCAAGGTGGCCTGGTATGCCCCAGAGATGTGTTGTAGGGTGGTGTAAGCAGGAGAAAATCTCGGCTACTTCCAGTTCCGGCTTCGAATTTAAAAAACTTTGCAAAGAATGTAACGGCTTTTACTGAAAAGTGTGTTCCTTCTCCCTGAAAGAAATGCTGAGCAAGGACCTGTTGTTTGCAGAGGGTGTTTTAATGCTCGCCTCTTTGAGGTGTCAAGACTCCCCAGCTCCATGTGGATCTCGAAGTACGCTACAGTACAAAATTGGCTAAATAAAGACTTAATTCCTGTGGTCGTTTTTATCTCTTCTATTGAATTAAAATCATTAAACTTACCAATCACCTCGTTCACTACTAGGCAGTTACCAGTTTGAATCATCCAGGATTAGGTTCGCAGTCATGTAGGCCTCAACTGTAAAAAGGTGCATGAGGCAGTAGTAGTCCTGGAGGAACCATTCTGTCATTCATTCATACCTGGGAGCAAGGAGGTGCTCACAGGAGGTGGCGTACAGGCCCTGTCCGGTAGTGGCATCACCATGCAGGTGAACTCCGGCGTTTGCCAGATCCTTGTTGCAGGGCTGCAGCCGTGCCCGCTGATCCAAACCAATGGCTGTCACTGCAGTACCTGAAAGAAAAATACATTGAAAAATGCTTTGAAATACTGTTCCTTTTTGCTTGGTTTTTGTTTTGTTTTCCATTTCCAGCGTGATCTAGTGTAGGGTGTCCCTGCCCATGGCAGGGGGGTGGAACTAGATGATCCTTGTGGTCCCTTCCAACCCTGACTGATTCTATGATTCTATGATTTCAACCATCCAACTTCAGGGAAGGAGAACCTGAGAAGAATCTCTTACCTTTGGGTAGTTTAATGTTGTCTTTTTTAGCTCCTTTGTCTGCAGAACCAGAAATGGCAAGTCTTTTCAGAGCCTTTCTGTTTTGTTTATGAAATGCGTGCCTCCCTCAATGTCTCTGCGTTAGCCATGTCATTCAGTCTTCAGCCCTATCCAGTTCTGCTGTGGTTTTCCATTTGTTGTATTATTTCACATCTTCTCATTCCTCCTCTCTTTCTGCTCCCTCTGGATACACCCTTTCTGCTAGGCCACGGAGCTGGCCTCAGCTATGCCATTGCCACTCATCTGTGTGTGCTGGAATATTGATTTTTACAGTGGTCTATGCTCTAAAAAAAAAAATCAATATTTCAGTAGATTGAGCAGAGCATGCTGCAGTGTAATGGAGCCCAGCCTGCTGATGTAACATGCAGGGGTCCTCATTCAGAGATTGAGGTCAGTCAGAAAATGGAAATATGTTTTCTTGGTTTATTGCCTGGTTCAGATTTAATGTAGGTGTTTACGTTCCAGTGTTTAACTTACAGCACGGCACGTAGCTGCTTTAAAGTCATACCCAACAGGGTGTCACATATTGCAGGCAACATACACAAAAAAGCATGCCTCAGGCATACAGTCAATTTTTTAGAGCTTAATAAAGCCCTTCTTCCCTTTACCCATCATATGTCTATCAAACGACAGTTGTGAGGCCCCAGAAAATTAATTTTCCCCCTGCAAATAAAATATTCCATTGTTTGCTGCAAACTTGTGTTCTGATTAAGTAATGGAACATGCAGTGCTTTAATGAACTCTGATGCAGTGGCATGTATTGATGGGTGTCGTGAGTATAAGTGAAAAGAACGAGGGAGAAGAAATAACAAATGTATAACACAAAACTAGAGTAAAAACTCCCATTGATTTTAATGGACCTGGGAATTCAGCCAGAATGTTCTCCATGATGCATTGCCTGCTTTTTAAGCCGTTGCATCATGCCTTAAAGTTTAGTGAAAGTGCTTCATGAAATGACATATGAAACCCCTGCATTCACAGGCTCACACTCAAGATTACCATAAGCTGACTATTGTTTCACAGCTCTGGAGAGGCTTGATGCAGCTTTATCTTTACTTAATAACTTTATCTTCTGGTTTTGTTGGGAGCTATTCTCCTCTACCAAAAACTCTCACGGCAGCAGTGAGTATAAATCTATACAGTGGGCAAAGGACTGAGTGCTGTGTTTGTGAATGTTACTGTGTTCTGCGTTGAATAACGTGCACTCAGAGATGCTACAGGCGCCCTCATGTACAGTAAAAAGGCGAAGGTAAATTCTTCTGTAATTCACATTGCTACCTCAAGACTTGGATTTGGCAGGCATGGCTGGCAAGGCATGCAGGACTGGAATGGTAATGCCTTCTTTCAGCTGCAATTCTGGTTTAGGACATGACTCACTCAGAAGGCTTCCAAATGCTGCCTACAGATGCATGCTGTACTGGGGTTACTCAAAACTCGGTTATTTTCCTCAGTCACTGGCCTCTGATTTCCCATGAACGTATGTTTCACTGTTCTGAGGAAGTATTCGTTGCTCTCAAGCATGGAGGATTATTTTTCCCCTACAGAAAACTGGTTTAACATTTTTTTTAAAGTTCAGTAAGAAATCAAATGTGGAAGGAATGGGAATAGCACTTTATATTATATATTATATTACTTTATAGTTTCTGGGAAACTATGCACTTAATACTTTGTAAAGCATACCTTAAGACATAGAATCAGAGAATTGTTAAGGTTGGAAGGGACCTCAAGGATCACCTAGTTCCACCCCCTGCCATGGGCAGGGACACCTCACACTAGATCAGGTTGCTCAGAGCCACATCCTAGTCTATTTTAGATATAGTTTAAAAGACAGTAGTATCATAGGATAAAATGTAAAATATGTTGAAAACACAATGATGTAATTTTATTTAATTCTAGAGTGTTTTTTTCCTAGTTTAAGTATGATAAAAGTATTACTAAAAATTGAAATTGTGAGGTAAAACTCATATCTGAAGATGAAGGAATATTAATAAGGGTTGCATTTTACTTTAAGAAACCACAGCTGCCAGCTAAGAAGACTCAAGGAGGTGGTTATGGCACCTTACTACGATACAAGGTCAAAACACAGGATACAGAGGACCAAGCTGTGATTTGTTTATTTTTTTGTGAAGTGAGGAAGAACAATATTTCACAACATTAGTTTTAACCTCAAAGTTAGGAGAACTATATGGTAGAATTTGCTTTTATGAGCATAAGACTCAGTTTTCCAAGGGTCCTTCTCTGCTCTATGGAATAGTCAATTTCTTTTGGTTTGGTCTGGCTTGTTTGTTTGGTTTTCGTTTTGTTTTCATTTTGAAACAATCAGTACATTTTAAGAATTAGTGTTTAAATCTAATTTGAAACTGGAGTTATGCAGGATGGAAAATTAATTATTTCATTAGTGAGAGAACTTTTATGGTGTTCATACAATACGTAAAAATTTGGTCGTGAACATCAATCAATATTATAAAACACTTTAAAACAAATGTAAACAATTTCCATTGTGACAATTTGTAGCACAAATTATTGATAAAAGAAAAATTAGGCATCCAAACTCAGCAGCATAGCATTCTGGTTCTTAGTTGGTTATTATCTGAGATTGCTCTTGATTAAATCTGATTTGTGTTATGTCTGTGTAATTCTGAACTTCATTACAATAATAAATGTGCATTAAAATTGCATTATAATGTCCTAATTGTGAAATTGCCATTGAGTAAATTAAGGTTATGAGCACTGTAATGCAGTATTTTTGCCAAGCTGTTATATTTTCTGGCGCTTAAGTTCTTTGCATCTTAGAATCATAAAATAAATTCTAAAATTAATAAATAATGATAAATAATCTAAGCAAATTAGTCCTAAGTCAGAATCCACGTTTCCTGACTTTTCACTGTCTCTCTCTAAAAAGCAGACTGAGTCATTACCTCTTTCTGTACTTTTAGGGATGTGATTGATATAATGTTGGTAGAATGTGAACATTACAAAATGAGACAAGATCAGGTGTTACAGCAATCAAAACATCAAGATACAAGTACATGGTGTAGGGAACTGTCATTCAAATCCAGTGGTAATCTTTCCATTGACTTTAATAAAGCTTTATCAGTTTGTAATGTGCTGGCATCAAGTGTATGAATAGCTCCATTAGTTAAGTAACTTATGCAAGTTTGCACGTAGAAACATGTCAGGGTTGGAAGGGACCTCAGGGATCATCTAGGTCCAACCCACCGGCCATGGGGAGGGACACCTCACACTACGTCAGGTTGCTCAGAGCTACATCCAGCGTGGCCTTAAACACCTCCAGGGATGGGGCTTCTACCACCTCCCTGGGCAGCCTAATATTATCTCATCGTTTGGAAATTTGCAGAATCAACCCCTAGATGTGTCCTAAAAGCCTGCAGAAGTTCAGAAGGGATCCATATAAGAGCCCAAATGGTCTGACTTTTATCTGCGTTTTTAAGAAAGTATGAATGGACCTGCAAGGTGATCACTACAGGGTTAGTGTAAGAGTATCTGTGAAATATCACTATGTTGGAAAACAACAGAAATTTCAAGGGGGTTTTGTTGTGTGTGCATTAAAATGAAACTAGGACCTTCCTAAAAAAAATGTGTTGAAACAGGCATACAGGACAGAACCCAGTAAGAATAATCCTTTTTACTTTGTAGCTGTTTGGCTTTTCATAGCTGGCCCAGAAACAGGCTAATGTGCTGAATCAATGGGATTTGAACCCCTCTTGCATATATCCCCCAGGGAATGCCTGAGCTCTGAGCAGCCGTCTATTTTGAGGAGAAGAAGGGAAAGTTTGTCTTTCACTTTTTTTTTCCCATTTTTTTTTTTTTTTTTTTTTTTCAAATTCACTTCTGAATCTGAGAAGCCTTCTTACTGGAAGAAATACTTTCCCACAAAAAAGGTTCCATTTCGGCAAGTCAGCATTTTCAGATACAAACAAGTATATTGTGGGAAAATTCCCACCAAGCTTTACTTTGGAGTCCTGAAGGAAAAAAAAAGAAAATAAATTAAAAAATCATGCAAGGAAGAATTAATGGAATGGCATTTACAAAGAGACACACATATGATCCTTTCTAGGGTCCAAATAAAGCGACATGATAGTATCTCGGACAAAGACTGGGAGGAATTTAACCTTCCAGTTTTAGCGTGGTTGAAGCCTCTGCTACATGAAAATCAGCCAGAGATAAATAAACAACCAAACTGTGTACTATCCACCACAAGCCATGATTTAATCAGTTAATAATTTTAATGGGGGTAGTGCTGAAGCTTGTTGTCATACTCTGCTGGATGAGGACTGAGATATAGCAACCAAGAGGTTATTGACGTTGCCAGGCCCAACTTTCTTGAGCGGTGTGTCCTAGAACTGGAAAGTCAGGGTTGTATTGCTCAAACTGGTGAACAGCTACTTATGTAAGTAGTTTCACTGAGTTCAAAACTGTGGTAAAAAGGCACTTAACACTCTTCAGGCTGCAACAATATGAAAAGGAGGCAAATAACTAGAATAAGAACCATTCAGGTTGTAGTCAAATGCTTCTTGCAGAAATAGCTGGGGCAGTCATGAAGTTACGTGATTCTTCCATCTGCCCTGCGTTAGCAGTTCAAACTAACCTAGTTGCTTTTGCAGTAATGGCAAGGAGCACTTCCATTGACCATTCCTGTGGTGAAAGCTGTAAAGCTTCATACTATTGCTGCTATTTCTCTGGGGGCTTCAGTCTGTGGTCTCAGTATTTGATTGCAGCTTTTTCTCAAGCCTAGCCAATCACAGCTGGTGACCTCCAGGAATTCATGTGACAAAATGTAATGAGTAAATGTCAGTAATGCAACTGCCTACTGTAGACTAGCTGAAAGTGCAGAGAATATTAAGGAAAGTTGCCCCCTCCTCTCTGCACTCACATTTTCTCTGGATTTTTTTAGTGAAGAGGCAAAAAAAAAAAAAAAAAAAAAAAAAAGAAGTGCCATTTGCAGATACCAGACTTGCAGAGATGTTTGGTAAGAATTTGGGAAAGAAAAACCCTTCTGACAGACTGAATAACCAAAGAAGATAGAAGGTGATATAAAACACGCAACGGTTGTGTGTTGTGTGACAGTTTTTCTTCTCCTCCTCCAAATAATTTTCCTGGAAAATCTCTCCTTTTCTTCTTCTTCTTTTTTTTACCTTTTGTAATTTTTCTCCCCTGAAGTTATAGGATCTTATACACAGCTCACCTCTCAAGGAACAAGCACAAACATTAATTGAAATTTACTTGCTAAGCAATAAAATCCCTATTTACAAGTATTTTAAAGGATAACATTTGACTTAGAAATATCCACTGAACACTCACTTGATAAAAAATCAGAATATCCATACTACATTTATTTCATTTCTGCTATCTACATCAAAGCATAAATTTGGGAAATATATGATTATTCAAGGAAAAGAAACAGAATCCCTATCAGAAAATCCCTTTCCTCAATCTTCTTAAGCATGTATATCACAAATTACTAAATAGTTCCATGACACAGGATCATTTGATTAGGAAAGACCTGCTGTAATGGAAACAGGTTAGTTAGCTCAAGGATGGGAGAGATGCTACACTTCCCAATGAATTATGGAGCTTTGGGCTTTTCTGAGTCACTCCAGTCCTAGCTTCCTCAGAAACTGTTGCTGTGCCAAACACTCAGCAGCTTTGGTATTCATCCAAGATGCAGCCTGGCTACTCTAGAAGGTACCCAGCCCCATGGTCACATTTAAATCATCAGCTTCTGTCTCAGAGGTAACAAGCTAGGTATGATGACTCAGAATCCCACTGAAATAAGCATCATGCAGCCAGCCTTCAGAGGCCATCTGTACCTCCTCCAGAACACTATGGCTTTTCATAACAGTCTTGAAAGAGGAAGTGCACTCATTGCACCTCCTGAGAATTTCTGAGAATACAGTTCAAAAGTTTCCACTTCCACTATTTCCTTATTTGGAAGAAGAAAAAATATCCTTTCCTGTCCAAATCTTGAAGAAATTAAATGAAGTTTGGCATCTCAGGTTCAGAACATTAGCAATCACTTAGACTTTTACCCCTGTCAGGTCTGATATATGACTTTCACCTTGCAGGACATGTAAGTCAAATCACCATCTGCTAGGTCAACAGGAAGGATCTTCAGGCCAAACCATTATGGCATTACGGCAACCCATCTGGCTTTCTACCCCATCAGGAAACGTCAGTAAATGCCAAACTTTAGCAAGTGCAAACAAAGGGAAGTGGGTATTCATATCTACCATTACTTTCATAATTGGCTGAAGAGGGAATAAAAGTCCCAACAATCTAACCAGGAAATCCTCACAAGTCTGAACTACATCTATCAGCCATGTTTGCTTGCCAGTTCTTCTGATGAACTGCAGGAAGTATATCCCAACTCCAGCACAGATTGTTCAAGGGAGACAAGATAGGCTCTTAGGGCTTGTGGCATACAGGCAACAGGCATACACACAAAACATTCAGCCTTTGGATGGGGAGTGCAGATGCAGCCAAATCGGTTTACCTGACACAACTGGATTATGTGTTCATGTTTATGTTGCCCATATAACCCTGGCTGTGGTCACTTATCAATGTGCCTTTGACCTCAATAGTGCAGGCTGTAAGATCCCAAGCTCATGTGCTGGAGGAATCTGGATAGTGCAGGTTCCCTTGCTTTCAGCTTTCCAAAGGACTGATTTCTTCTTTGCTGGAGGGTAACTCACTCTTCAGAAAACACTAACTGATGCAGTGCTCAGGTAGTAATAGAGGCACTTGAAAGAGTGGTAGAATAGCTGCACAGGACTTCCTAGGCTTAGTAAGCCACAATTAGAGTGTGGGTTTAGTTTTGTTTTGGTTTGTTTTTAATATAATTTTGTCAAAGCTAGCTGTGCAATAAAGCATGAACTGTATTTAAATGAACAATCTGGAAGTTTCTGGTCCCTCCAGATAAATTCCCTGTTGTTCAGTGGAGAATTTCACTAGTTTTATTAGTCATTTATAAAACTTCCAGTGATTTATATATGCCCCATTCAGCTTCCTTCAAATAAAGACATTAGAAGCTGTCTGACTAAAGGACTTTGACTTTTTTTTTCAGTCCACAGGAAGATTTCTCTCAATTTCATTAAGAGATGAAGGAAACCTTGATAAATATTTCCTTTAGAAGCTGATTGCCTGAAGCCCCATACTGTAAGAAGAATGTTGTTCTCTAGATCCCACCATGGCACTCTTGCTAATTTTAGGAGTTTAGGAATAGCCTGTCAAAATTCTGAAACACAAGGGGGTCCTAATTGTGAGCAGCTTGTTTCAGCTAGAATCATATTTCCTACGTTGCAAGACAGAAGTGGGAAAAGTGCTTCATTTGCACCTCAAAGAAATGCAGTGTGCTTTTCCTCCCCAGTTTCTCAGCTGAATGCAATAGGACACTTCCTCTGGCCCTTAGCAACAGCCCTTAGCAAGGGCCAATGGAGAAGAGCAAGGAGCAAAGACAGGACCAGCAAAGAGCTATTGATTCATGAGTGAAAGAGAACATTTTCTGAAATAAATAACATCAGCTAGTCACAATAACTCCAGCACAAGTCTAACTTTTGTGACTAGAAGTAAAAAGGACAGGCAACTTAAACTGACAGTGATGCTGCTGGCATCCCAAGGGTAATATTTTCATTATGATAAAACGTTCTTTAGCAATCTCTCCGGTGAATTGGGCACAAACATGCTTTTCTTCTACATTGGTCCTGCCTATCTTCCTGTTCCACCTATTTTTATATTACTAAAAAGACCAAATTAAATATTTGTTCAGGCAATGCAAACAAAATGCCCCCTCCCCTCCCCCCTTCCATGTGTTTCCCCTTGCCGTTTATGTTATAATGTAGTACAAGACCAGTGAGACAGATGAGAATTTTCTTTCAAACCAGATTTTTTTGGTCTCCTTTTCAGCAAACACACAGGCAGAGGAGCACAGATAGATGCAGAAATACAAACACACTTATGGAGGTGGACAGACAAGTTTGTTTTGTCCACGTCAATATTTTGGTGCACAATAATATAGAATAATCAACACAAAATTACATGTCCACACACACATAGCTTCTTCAGACATTCCCAAACTTTCATCCCCCAAACTCAACAGGTGAAAACATGCAATTTAGAATATGCCCTGTGGACTCTCATCTTGCATAAATTTCTGTGTTGTTGGGTTTTTTTTTCCATCTTCACAGAATCACAGAATGTTAGAGGTTGGAAGGGACCTTCAGAGATCATCGGGTCCAACCCCACTGCCAAAGCAGGATCACCCAGGGTAGTCCACACAGGAATGCATCCAGGTGGGTTTGGAATGCATCCAGCGAAGGAGACTCCACAACCTCTCTGAGCAGCCTGTTCCAGTGCTCCATCACCCTCACTCTAAAGAAGTTTCTCCTCATGTTGAGGTGAAATCTTCCGTGTTCAAGTTTGAACCTGTTATTCCTTGGCTTATTATTGTGCACCAGCAAAAAGAGCTTGGCCCCCTCCAATTGACACCCACCTCTCAGATATTTATACACATTGATGAGATCCCCTCTCAGTCTTCTATTCTCAAGACTAAACAGCCCCAGGGATCTCAGTCTCTCTTCATATGCTCAAGTCCCATAATCATCCTCATGGCTCTCTGTTGGATTCCCTCCAGTAGGTCTCTGTCTCTCTTGAACTGGAGAGCCCAAAATTTCACACAGTGTTCCAGGTATGGTCTCACCAGGGCAGAGTAGAGGGGGAGAAGGACCTCCCTAGACCTGCTGGACATCAGGTAATAATTTGTCTCATTAACATGTTTCATAGCAGGGAAATATTTTTTGTGCCTTTCAGCACTGCTTTAGCAATATGTAATAGTATTACCTGACAAAATGTAGATCTATGACTATTACTTGTTGTTCTAAAGCATCAGCAGTGCATTCATGGGTACACAAAGGACAGAGTCTCTGAAGTGCTGTAGAGTCTCTCTGATGATATATCTGATTTTTTCCCCCTGAAGCTTATGATGTGGCAGGATGACCAGTTTATGATGTGGGTGGAACTTAGCTCAAGACATGAAAATGCCTCCGCTCTCCAGAGGGTGTTCTCTTGTGGTAGGCAGCACTGCTTTCTGCACTCCATATGGCTGCCATGTGCCAGCAGACACCAAATTGATACGTGGGGTAAATGCAAAATAACCACAAGAGCTCCTGAGCCAATAATTACACAGCTCCTTTTGATATGGTTAGTGTATCATTATCTGTAGTGTGCAATCATAAACCAGAGCTTATGTTGTCCCCCTCTTTCCTTTCACTAGCTGGGGAGCTTAGTGCAAAACTACCACACACAGTTGATGTCCACAGAACACTTTTAGGGACTGTGCTACCAGCAGGAAAAAAAGCACACCAAGTTCTTAATTCTAAGCAGATGTTAGCTTGAATGAAATGCTGGAGAAATAATAATTAAAAAGTCTTATTCAGTATATTCCCTCAAGGCATATATCTTACATACTGCTCTGGGTTGCCCCATCTGAGGTAGATCAGCTGGTCTGGAGGGCTTCTCAGACATTTAAGAAGTCCCTCTGTCCATTTAAAGCCTAAATTATCACATTTTAGCATGCAGGACTTGTGTGTACAAGGAACACGTGGCTCTGTAAACAGAGCTGCTTTCTCACTTCTAGTCAGGTGCAATTCAAGGTTTGGATGTGAGGTATTCTAAGACTTAGGCCTTGCCACAGTTTACAAAGAATTAGTCTCTCTGCCTTTACTCAACAGCTGAGGTAGCTTGGGATTCAGAAGCTAACGGTTTCTGGATATGCCTAGCTGAAGTCTTAGGAGAGGTCATTCTTAGTAAGGGGCTCATGAGTATTGCTTTGCTTTGGTGCAGTAGAGCCCAAGATTTTTACAATATTTTTTTTTATTATAGACTTGGGATTTTTGAGAGGGTGAATTCAGTGGGAGGGATTTGTTGAATGGGGAATGCTTATACTGGTTTTTCCTATACACTTGGTGAATTTGAATTTTTGCTAATCATAATTTATAATGCTATTTTGTGCATGAGTGTGACTGACCTGCTGTGTTAAATGAAAGCAAAGAGGGCTTCTCATTCATTTTCCCTCTGAACATGTAGTTCAGAACATTCTAGCTGTCTGGTCCAGGATGGACTTCCTACTCATCTCCTTGCAACATCCATAAAGTAATAGATGAGCACAAATCTGTCTTTATCTCAAAATGCACAAACATTCCCAATAGTCTGGAATAGAGCAGTCAGCACACATAAAATTGAGTTAGAAAGTAACTCACACAAGCCACAAGTAGAATTTTGGGGTTCGTTTCTTGTTATTTGTAATAACTGACAGTGGTTTTTGTGAGCTTTGTCATCCTCCTCCTTAGTGTATGAATTATATGAAAGTGTTATTAATTATAGTGTATTCATTATTAATTATGCTGAATGAAATAATAAATAATAGTGTGTCTAGGGTACACAAAGAAAAGCTATGTGTGTACATAAACGAGCACAGAGGCAGGGCTCTAAGGGATCTATTAATGCTCTGTAATGAGTCATCGTTGGTTCAGTGCTTTTAGCATTACTCTCAGATCAAGGACTTACACCTGAGGGAAGTCAAAAGACATCTCAGTGGCAGCTTCTCCAGCTGTGATTTCCCACCTAGGCTGCGCATTGCCTGCCCTGTAAAACCAACAACGTGGCACTTCATTGGGAACCATGTCACACGTCAGGAGAGGCTGCATCTCCTTCTCACGTTTTATATGAACAATTCCATCTCAGCTTTACTCTTTATTCAGACTGCCAGGGAACACTTATGCCAAAAAAAAAAAAAAAAAAAAAAAAAAAAAAAAAAAGCCTTTCTGATTTAGATTGGTAATTTGCATTTAATTACAACTGTATTTGTAATTAAAATGCTAGCCATATTATTTCTATCCTTTTCCTTCCCCCTGCCCAGTCTGCTCCAAACTCGTCATTGGTTTCCTGATCCAGACAGCTCTCACGGGTATCAAACACCCTCTAAGTACTAGATTTTTGTACTGGCTCTCTGATTTGGGTGACAGACATACAAAAATCACACACAGGCAAACTGCTCCAAACCAGGTTGGCAGAGACTGAAAGCTGTTACTCTCTGGAGTCTGTCCAGAGATAGATGGGAATTACAGTAATTTTGGAGTCTCAGTCAAGATCCTGGTTGACCAGCATCTACATCACAAAGCCACCACTATACCCTTCCCTTGGCAGTAATTAGTACTTTGTTAACGATCTCCATAGAGAAACTGTTAGCAAAAAGCACAAGAGACCAGAGAGACAGTAGTAGGGTAAACAGCTGAATACCAAAATAGCTATATGCAGGTATCAGTAATATGTTGAATAAACAGGAAGACTCAAAGTCTTTATATGCACAAACCCATGACATAATAGGTGTCGTGGAACAAAGCAGGGGACATGGAATAAGGACATAGACACAGCTTTTTCCAGAAGAATAGACAGGAAAAGGTATTTAGACATGTATACTTGCTTTCCACTTCAGGGATAGCTAAGAAACTGGCTTCTGGACTGTCATTGGGTGGAAAAGAGGAGAGAAAAGAACAAGATGAGTGTCTTATTTGAGGTCTCTTGGAGAAAACAAAATCATGAGAAAGAAGAAATAGATGAGGCTTTTTTCGCTTGAGCAACTCAGAGATGTTCAAGAGTCAGCCTTGCCCCTACAAGGCACTTCAAATAGCACAATATCTACTGAAAAGCAATGGAGGAGAACACAGGAAATTGTCAGTCATTGAATATACTGAAAACAGTTCTTCTCTCAGAAGGTAAGGGCGTGAGGAGGTATGATATTTGGGGACAAGGCCAAACTGGATTTGATTCAGCTAATAATGAGGGGTTTCTTGAAGGTGGAAGGTAGTCTGGGTCAAAGCAGGCATGAAATGATGGACTGCTATTTTAGGACAAGCCTCACTGTTAAGGATGAGCTACATAAGAACAGGTTTCTAAAAATTCATAAGCTGGGATGGAGGTCTCTAGAGAAAGTAACTGAAAGGATAAAAACATAGAAGACCACAAACAGATATGAAAGAAATACATATTAAAGGTTCTACAATAATCTGTTCAGATACAAAGGAAAGAGAAAGCACAATTGCAGATTGATGTAGTACTCTAAGACTTTATTTAGGCACCCAGAAATCAAAGCCTTATAGAAATCCTGGAAAATCAGGACACCTCTCTATCACTGAATGTATATTATGGAATGATGAAGCAAAAAAAAATGTGTACGCAAGGAGTTACAAGTAGCAGGAGGCATAAAAGGCAACCAGAAAGCATTAGCAGAATGTAAGATGACAAATTAAGTACATCTATATAAAAAAAGAGAGAAAATAACAGCACCGAAGAGGACAAAATATTAAATTCCTTTGTTGTTTCAATCTTCACTCTAGAAATAAGTAGTGATCAATATCTGACAAAGTTAATTGAAACAAAAGAATAAGGGGGCAGGCCAGAGCAGTTGGAAAGGCTTAACTAAGTAAGTGATATTAAAGGCCTGACTACTGAAGGATGTAGTCACAGTGATGTCTGAACCATCAGCAGTTGCCTGGAAGTATGTACAGGGTGAAGCTGGGGGCCAAGAGTGGAATAAATATAATTAATAAATAAATATAATACTTGTCTGTTAAAAAGAGCAAATTAATTACAGGACAGCCAGCATTCTTCTCACACCCAGAAAGAGACTAAAACAACTCAGTGTACAACACACCTACAAGCACTTGAAGGATAAATATGTTCGAAAGTAAAATCAAATCACACCAAGTCAGACTAATTTCCTTCTTTCCCCAGACAACTCACATTCATAGCATTCAATAGGCCATACTCTCATTCTAGCCAGAGTTCTCAAATGACCCTTTGTGACTTCCTTATGAACAAGCTGGAGGCTAACTGCAAATGTTATCTGGTTAAGTTAAAAATTACTGTCTAAAAGAGTGCACACACAAAAAAGGCAGAGACTTATGAGATACACACAGTGGTTACTTTCAATAGAATCTCATTGGAAGATCTTGTCTATCTGGTTTCTGCATGATATGGATAGTAGATAGGTGGAACAGAGAATACACCTTCAAAATTCACAGGTGGCATTGAGAAACAGGGAGGGGAGAGCTTCCAGATGCTTCAAAACCCAACATATGAATTCCAAGCTAAAAAGCTCTAGCTCCCTCACTCTCTCCTCATAAGGAAGACGTTCCACTCCCTTCATCAATTTTGTGGCTCTGTGCTGGACGCTCAAGCAGTTCCCTGAGGTCCTTCTTGAACTGAGGGGCCCAGAACTGGACTCAGTATTCCAGATGTGGCCTCACCAGGGCAGAGTAGAGAGGAGGAGAACCTCTCTTGACCTACTGACCACAGCCCTCCTAATCCACCCCAGAATGGCTTTGGCCTTCTTGGTCACAAGAAGGTCACAAGAGCACATTGCTGGCTCATGGTCAACCTTCCATCCACTAGGACCCCCAGGTCCTTTTCCCCTTCTCATCACTTATTTAGCTATTGTACACACTAAAAGCTGTGTTTCTGCTTTGTAGACATTGACAAAAATGCAAAATCACAAAAGGGATTGTGTTCATAAAACTTCAGAGCAGCCTCCTAAAACTAGGACAGTGCAGTGAACTGAGCTCATGCACCAAGTGCTTGGATGTATCCAGTCTTGTGGCTGCTACATCCCAGCTCAGCTGCTGCTGTGCTGCTGTCCACAATTACGTTACTGAGTGACACGAGGAGGATAAGGAAGACAGAGCAAAACAGAGGCTAAAAAATTGAAAATCCCCTACCCCCACTGGGGCTACAAAACAAACCCCCCCAAAAGGCAGATAACCTTGTCCTCAGCTTAGATAATGAAAAGTAAAGTGGGAGAGTGGTGACGGTGCTCTTATGGTGCAGGAAAATTACTCGATCTTATAGATGTGCTGCATCACATTATTATGTTTAGTTAATTCATCTTATACTTTACTGTAGGTAAAGATACTGCCTTTTTTTTTTTTTTTTTTTTGGTTGGTTGGTTGGGGGTTTGTTTTGGTTTTGTTTGGTTTTGGTTATTCGGTTGGTTGGTTTTGGTGTGGTTTTATTTGCTTTATCAAATTGTAGAATATGAAGACCAGGTGCCTTACATATTCTTTTGACTGTATGTGTTCCCCCTCCATGTAAACATTATCATTTCTCTTTAATCAAGACAAGAACATTTCCTAATCTTTCTTTTGGCCTCTAAACAAAGACAAAGTTTGGCTCAAAGAGTGGAGGATTTATCAATTGTTAGAGCCCTATAATCAATATTATTCAAAGGGAAGTTGTTGATATCTGGACACTCACCAAGCAGCACTCTCTGGGAAAGAGAAGTTTGTAGGCAATCTCTGAGGGACTGCACATCTGTCTTTGCCCTAGGGACAACGGGTGAATAATGCTTCAATCCAATACCTTTATTTTGTTGTTGGTATTTAAAAGAAAAATTTGCTCAAGCTGTAATTCTGACTCTTGTCATGCCAGTGGTGACAATTCTGTAAGTTTTATTTTGATCATGGCTTCACTCATGGTATATCACAAGCATGACCTACCTCTTAATCTGTTGTTCCTTGCAAGCTGCTTAGACAAAAAGACTTTATTCATTTAATGTGCATTCTTAACACAGGGATAGCAGAGACTGAAACCTGTAATGGGAGAAAGCAAACATGAGAGAAACCTGACTTCCAGTTAGATGTAAGAGTCAGTTTTGTGGCAGTGAAATAATCCTGCTGAATGGAGATACTGCTGCTGCTCATGCGACTTTGTTTCAACAGAATCACACAATCAGCCAGGTTGGAAAAGCTCTCAGAAATCAAGTCCAACCTAATACCAAACACCTCATGACAACTAAACCATGGCTCCAAGTGCCACGTCCAATCCTTTCTTGAGCGCCTCCAGGGATGGTGACTCCATCACCTCCCTGGACAGCACATTCCAATGGCCAATCACTCTTTCTGTGAAGATCTTTCTCCTCACCTCAAGCCTAAACTTTCCCTGATGCAGTTTGAGACTGTGTCCTCTTGTTCTGCCACTGGTTGCCTGGGTGAAGAGACCAACCCCCACCTGTCTACAGCCTCCTTTCAGGTAGTTGTGGAGAGCAATAAGGTCACCCCCGAGCCTCCTCTTCTGCAGGCTGAACACCCCGAACTCCCTCAGCCTCTCCTCATAGGGCTTGTGCTTGAGACCTCTCACCAGCCTTATGGCCCTTCTCTGGACATGTTCAAGTATCTCAATGTCCTTCTTAAATTGAGGAGCCCATAACTGGACACAGTTCTCAAGGTGTGGCCTAACCAGTGCTGAATACAGGGGCAGAATGGCTCCCCTGCTCCTGCTGGCCACACTATTTCTGATGCATGCCAGGATGCCACCGGCATTCTTGGCCACCTGGGCACACTGCTGGCTCATGTTGAGAAGAAGCAGCAGAAAAAAGAGCAAAGAAGCATTGATAAGTTGCCCCACTTCATGTTCAGCTGTGGGTCATGGTACACTGTTGCCTATTATTTCAAGTGCTCTGAAAGCAAATGTACTTAGCAGAGTCCGATGCAAGTTTTGTTTCAATTGAATTACACCAGAAGCCTGGTGTTTGCAAAGCTGTGCCCAAGAGAGGAACCAAAGATGTGAAAATATATCCTGTTCCCAGCTCTTTACTAACTGTGCAGTGTAATCTGATCACCTGAAGGTGAAAATATTTGTATGACATGGCATCGTGACAGGAGGACATAACTTATGTTGTGTAACAGAGGCATTCCCTGACACTAAATAGCTGTGTGCTTTTTTGCACCACCAAGGCATGTGACTGTCTAAAAAGCAGGCTAAAAGGGGTAATGGCGTCCCAGAAAAGTCTTGGGACTATTTATAAGCAGCTAGAATGAATCAGTGATATAGGTAATAGCTGCTATGGTTTTGTTAAGGATGAATTGTACTAAACCAATTACCTTTTTTCTGGCTGGACATTGAGTGAGGAGAAGGACTAGCCAGCTTATGTCATGACTTTAGTAAAACTTTTGACACTGTTTAAATGGGCAAGGTAAGTAAATATAAAGAAGTGAACTTGGTACCAAAGACTAAGGACACAATTAGCCAGAAAACTACTCAGGAACTATTTATTAGGTCTTCAAAGGGTGTCTCTTGAGACACTTTTTATTATCTTTATTTTCAAGGTGGAAAAATGTGCATGTGTTAATCAGCACAGACGCAAACCTGAAAGGTTGGAAGGCAGGAGAAAAACTGAAAAGGATCTTGACAAACTGAAGAAACTACCTAGAAATAAGGTGCAATCCACTAAAAAGAAGATTTCACAGTTGGGCAAGTGTGATTAACTACATAAAGAAAGCATAAGGAGTAAGCATAAGGGTAGGGAAAAGGTCTGCAGAAAAGCATCTGGGGCTTGTTGCAGATAACAAGTTGAATCAGAATCAGTGAGGTCACACTGTTACAAAAAAGGCAAATGTCACTGTGGGATGAATAAAGAGAATTATTGTCTGTAGGAGATTTGATGTAATCTTCCACTCAGCATTAATAAAATGTCATCTGGAGGCCTGTGTCCAGTTTTAGGAAATGAGTTTCAAGCAAGGTATAAACCAACAGTGAAGAGTTTGCTTTAGAGATTTTGAAACTGGAGATGTTTCATCTAGAGAAAAGACAACTGAGAAATGAGAAAACAGAAGACTACAAAAAGGAGTGGGATGATCAGGTTTGCCTGTCCATATAGGCAAGAACAAGGAATGATGGGCTTAAATGAAGAAGGAATTAAGTTAAACATGACAAAAAGCTTTTTTTCTAACTCTGAGGGTAGCTAAATATTGAACTCTACTATTGGAAGCCCTTATTGTCTGGGATGCTGTATTCATTTGGAACAGCCTGAGTTGCTGAGGAAATCTATACTGTCCATAGATAATAGCAATACAAAATGTAAATGTTTTATGTATGTGTCCAAGCCTTGTGCTCTGACATCTGGTTTTGTAATAGCTGCCGTAAAGATTTTTACCTACTAGTGGAAAAAGAACCTAAACCTCCTGGGTTTTGAAGTGATCACATGCAATTTTCCCCTTGTCATACAAAGTAGCGTTGGTTCGTTATTATTTTCCAAGGCTCCCTTTAGGACTGCCTCTTCTGCAACAAGCTCACTTTCTAACACCTGCAGATGCTTTCTAGCAATATTAAGAAACACTGAACACGGCAAGCTGCTTAGTTTTGGTATGACAGAAAAAGCTGCCTGCTACTTTAAGCAGGCAGTGGAGAGAAGGACCCTTAGATTATCTAAACCATCCCTTGCTAAGGCAGGGCTGTTCTTTACAGAGCATTTTTTAACAGATTTTAATGTATGGTTGCATATGGCTGGAGGGTAACTTTAGCTTGATATGCAGGGTGAGATAAGCAGCCCTTTTATGTTTTATGGGTTGCCTGTCATACTGCTGCTCTTACATAGCTCTTTGAACACAGTATATAAAGTTCATATGCCAAAAAAGAAGCTATGTAGTCATTCCAAAAGGGCAAGGGGAAGGGCAGAAAGGAAATACCTGCCTGTTAGATACATCAGATGAAAATCACTTCATTAACAGTGTGTTCAAAGGCTAAAGAGGAAGGATGCTTGCAGCCAGCTATCTGAACTCTTGAAAAGCAACACACACAAGTGCATCAGAGTAATTGGAGGTGAGGATCCTCTCTGCCAGCACTCCAGGTGATGAGCCTGTCTCAATTCCCACAGCAGTTTCAAAGAGGTAAATCAGTGTTTGGAGCTAATCCTGATTTCCATCACTGTGGAGGACGAATCTGGACCATTATTTTCTAGGTCTCACAGATGTAGCAATTGGCTGTCAGCACATGTGAGCTACTCAGAAATGTGAGGGTGTAGGCTCACATCAGCTGTTAATTTGTTTCATGTTTCACAATTTGCAATGGTAAAAGAGGAGCACTTACTGCACCTGGGAATTTTCCCCTGTGTCTCGATACACAGATACTGGGCCATCTTCCGACCACTACAGTAATCCAACATAGTTTCCACCACTTTTATGGGAGCCAGGTTCGAGGGAGCAATGAATGATGCAAACTCCAGGTACACCTGCCAGGCTTGGCTTCTCTGCCTAGGCTGGCTGAACATCATTCTACATCCTTGCCTTTGTCACCTCACAAACACCAGCTCACCTGATACCCTTTCTACAGGAGCTACATGTCCTTCCTGTTAGGATATCAGTGAGGAATGACACAGATGTTGTCCAGCAGCACTGGCAACCCAGGCAGCTCCCACCTGTGCCTTTGCTGCTGCCACTTGCTGCAGGTCTTGTGCTACACCTGCCCCTACACAGCACTACAGCTGCTCCTAAAACTGGTCTGGGAACTCAGCTGGGTTAAAAATAACCTTTTCTTTTGCTGAGTTATTTTTAACTCGCATCAGCTCCCCGATCCGGGTCACTAAGTGCTGCACAAATAGATGTGCCAGGATGTGCCAGCGTATTTGCAGGATGGAAACAAATGGCTGGAGGGGGAAAGGAGAAAGCTTAGTTGTGGGGAGAAGCCACTAGAGGCCTTCTCAGAGCTTTTGAGGAGGCATGGAGTGTGCCCTCATGCAGGGTCTCCATCCAGAGTGGGTCCTGAAAGGCTTTGTGTCGTGCGCTGGAAGCACCCAAACAGCATCCAGGATGCAGTGTTTTGTGTTTCTGGTTTGTGGTTTGGGAAAGCTAGATGGCAGAACCTCTAAAGCCCTCAGGAAGTCAGACAAAGTTGGACCTTGTCACCAGCCTAGAGTATGATTTTGTTAACTTTACAGAGTATAACTGATACCCTCTCTAGTACCTAGTGTCAGCTATTAGAAGCTACAACTCATGTTTAAGTGTATAAACAGTTTAGGTGAAAATTGAATCATCCCACAGGCTCATTAAGTATGAGCTGACCATGGGAGAGCTTGCTCTTCAGCTTTTCAAGCTGAAACAAGGCTGCCATGTGTAGTTCCCTGAGTAGTTCAGAACACGGCTTCTGAACAAGCCCAGATGGCAAGCAGAAGATTTTGAGACTGTGTGAGTAATAACTAAGGACCAGGAAGTATGATGTAGAGCAAACGAGTGAGAGAGACAGAGAAAAATCACCTGCTTGTGAATGCTAGTCAGAGCAAGCCACGTCATCAGCTCTTAAAGCACGGAAGTTACTGCCCAGAGGAGGAGAGCTCAAGACAAGACGGAGCCCAGCAGTGGCAAGAGGAACTCGTTCTCATGCCAGCCTTCCCCAGACCCAAGGGCAGCCCTGGGAAATCAGAGTGCTGCTGGTAAGCACCAGCCCCAGTTCTGACAGCAAAAGTACCTTGAGTCTCACAAGTAAACCAACATAAGCAGATGCCAAGATACCCAGTTATTACACTTCAACTGGAATCATGTTTCATACCTGCCCTACCTACAGCTTTTTGTTTCCTATTGCATAACCAAAGCTCTTGCCTGAATTCTTGCTGAATAAACTATTGGTGCCTTTTGCAGCTAAGGCTGTCCATTGTTGCAAAGTGAGACAGAGATGTTGCTGCAGAATACCAGAGTCAAATAAAGTGATGTAACCTCATCCCGGGGGACTGCATCCCAAAGCACATTCAGGGCCAGGCACTCCTCCTTACTCTGTGCAATGTTTTGGAAAGAAGTTCCTGCTGCCAAGCAGCCCTTTTACCTTACCCCATTTCTTTCTGCTGCAGAAAAATGAAATACCATCCATAACTGCAGGCAAATCCCCAAAATTCCATGAAACAGACTCTGAAAAATGTGATTGAAAAAGAAACTGGAAATGGGGATGTTTTTTTTGGATGAGGTCTTACTGGAAACCTGTCACCTTGGAAGTGGCAGCATTGTAAATAAACCTTTCATATTCCTCACCTTTCTGAGAGACAGCTAGCAAGGAAGCAGTGAACAGATGCATTTTCCATTTATGACATATTTTGAAGGAAAATTCTTAATGTTTACCTTTTCAGTGTAAATCCTGTTTTCAGGTGCTCACAAGAAAGCCCCATCTGAACCCTTAAATAGGCTTCAGATGCATAGGAGGTATCCTTCAGGCAGGTCTCAGAAGCCCACAGCAAAGCATTGCTCAAAATCTCGCTGCTCAGAGCTGCCAGACTGAGCCTTTGGCAAGCCCATCCACGTTCCCAACTTCTTTTGCTCCAGAAGCTGCCCCGGCATATCAGGACGCAATGATCAGCACAATAGCGGTTGATACAGTGGGGACCATATTGCTGATATTCCCATTTTGCAGAATACATGTGTTCTGTGTGAGTATTTTCTGCTCTGAATCAGGATGTTTGGGACTTCAGATCAAATGTTCCTACTGAGAAAGTCAGCCAGCTAATCTCCATGCCAGGAAATGAAGCCATCTGATGTCACAACACGAAGCTATAGGAGGGTGCATGAGTCCAGAACAACTTGAAATCCGTCTTCTAAATAAATCCTCATTGGTTTGGACTATTTGAGCACCATGGCTAGAGTCTACATTTTTCTACCAACACAACCAGTATTGCCTTCTTTTTATTTTGAGGCCTCATCAGAGGGGCAAACACAGAATCTGCAATGTACAGATATAGTTTTGCAGATTTTTGTCTTTCTAAGGCAGTTTGCAGAAAAAAATTAAATCCTGAATGTTGTCTGAAGGCAAGAGAATACCACTTCTTACTGGCAGGTTGCAATTTGCTATTCCACCTCTGGATCTTGGGTGTTGCAATAGTGCAAATCAAGATCCTGGAGACTGAGAGAAGAATGCACTGTTTGTTTGGCTCTAAGGATAAACAGTTATTGGCAATGATATTAACCTCAAACAAATTAAAACCTCCAGTTCTGTTTTAATATCTGATTTGTCTCATGAGCACTATAGATCTCTGTTCTCCCATCTTTTGGAAAACATAGGAAGTCTGAAAGGAAAAGTCCTCTCCTCTGAATTTCAAAGACATTTCTACTGTCTTGAAGCTTGCTTCTGTGAAGAGTGCTTCCAGAAGAGAAGCAAGACCATAGAACCTGCTGGCATAGACAACTTGTACTTCCCAGGATAACAAAGAGGGGTGGCACCCAGAAACCAGACAATTTCCAAATGGAGAGTTGTGAGGGAAAGATTTATAGCACTTTGTTTGCAAACTTGAGGTGTCAGTAAAATTTGGTACAGAACTGTGTCTCCCTTTGATGAAGGGAGATTTTCTTTCATGAAATTCCTAAGCTGTTTCCCAAATGATTCATGCAGTATGTACCAGGAGCAGAAAGACTACTGAGGCCACTGTTTATAATGGTTTTACATAGAAGCAAACCATCATTAGGTTTCCTCTCATATAACTGCAGCCACTGACAACTTCACCTTCTCATCTAAGTCTGTCATCTAGCACCAGTCACTGTCCAGAGTGACTGCAGAGGGCCCCACATGGTTATCTTGGTGTGAAGATAAATGAGGTGATCAAAGCTGCTTGCTGCTGGTGCCAAAAGCTGAATAATTCTGTTCCCTCTTCTTAGTTCTGCTGCTGACTTCAGTTTCCTCATCAGCTTACCTTGTGCCAGCTCTGGCATCCAGCAGACTCTTTCATAGGCCTGCTCAGCTTGGGAGCCCAGGAGAAAACTTGAAGCATCAGAAAACTGTGCATAGCTGGCTGACAGTGTCATGAGCTGAACTGGTCCAGTGAAGAACCCAGCAAGCTGCAGAGCTAATCCTGTGACGTTGCACCACCATTATAAGATGATAAAGATATATAAGAGCAGTGAGGTCACCTGCTTGCTGTTTTTCATAGGAAGTTTGGATAATTTTGGAGGAATTTGGACAATTTGAAGAAGCAGGATGTAGATTCCCCATCACATGGAACTGCTTGGAGTTTGATAGGGAATTTAGACTAGTGTATAATAAACCAGAGAAGAGACCTTCGAGATCGAGTCCAACCTATCATCCAACACTATCTAATCAAATAAACCATGGCACCAAGCACCCCATCTAAGTCTAAACACCTCCAGGGATGGTGACTCCACCACCTCCCCAGGCAGCACATTCCAATGAGCAATCACTCTCTCTGTGAAGAACTTCCTAACATCCAGCCTAAACCTTCCCTGGTGCAGCTTGAGACTGTGTCCTCTTGTTCTGGTGCTGTTTGTCTGGGAGAAGAGACCAGCACCCACCTGGCTACAATCACCTGTCAGGCAGTTGTAGGGAGCAATAAGGTCTCCCCTGAGCCTCCTCTTCTCCAGGCTAAGAAACCCCAGCTCCCTCAGCCTCTCCTCACAGGGCTTGTGCTCCATTTCTGTGCACAGGAGCCAAGATGCTGGGAATAGATGCTGAAGACCCAAGACACATTTCTCTTGGGTTGTATAAGGGCTCAGAGGACAGTGGATCTACACGTGAGACTTGTACTGGCACAGAGACCAAAAGAGTTAACTTTTCAAAGCCGATACATATCTGTGGTGATACCAGAATACTCTCTGCAATTAAGAGGTCAAATTTAGGACCAAGGAAAGAGCAAATATTCTGCTAGCAGGGCAGTCCCTACTACTAAAGCTGAACCTGCAAGCCATGGGGAAAAGGCAACTCAGCAACAAGGGGCACTGATGGTGAGGTCAGGTCATCTCTGTACACCTTGTACTCTCTGTGGGATTGTACTCAATGACTGTGTGAGTGCCAGCAGCACCATTTTGGGGTCTCAAACCACCTTTATCTGGAGAAACTGGGAGCATTTATGGACTCTGTACTGTGAAGGACCTGGAAAGGAAGGACTCTGAGGCTTTGCCTTTGAGGCTTACACTCTTTCTTCCCCTTATCACTAGATGTTTCACCAGATCAGAGAATGAATTTCACCATCAAAACATTAGACAGCTGTGTAAAAGAAGGAGAAGTATTTTTCCAAAAGGGAAGCTCAGATGTTTCTGCCCAAGGCAATTCAGGATCAAAAGGAGGACACATTGATTTCTCAAATAAAAACATTTTCAAATGAGAGACCCTTACTCTTTGTGAGAAAATGATTTGCAGATGGCAGATTTCTCCATGGTGCAACTTCTTCCAGACTCAGCGAGCGTGTCCACAGTGTAGAAGTGCTGCAGCCTGAAGATTTGTGTTCCAGCTTAGTAAATTAACATATTACAGTCAGTATCTCCTAAGTAAATACAAGCAGTTTCCTTACTGAAAGGATCAAAGGAAATGCTAACAAAACCCTGCCACCAGCACAATACAAAGTACCCATTCATCAACTATCTGCAATTATTTACACAAGAAGGTCCCTCAGAGCCCGAGGAGGCTCACGGTGCCAGCTGTGACGCATGGCCACACGCACACGGCTTTGAGGGGTAGTCAGAGGAGCCCAACCGCTGTGTCCCCCGAACACAAACCTACCTGAATGATGATTGGCGCTCTTCTGGGGCTGCTGCTCAATGGAAAAGTCTGTTTCAAGAGCTTTAGTCTTTACAGATCAATAGCAAAATGTGCAGGTTTGGCAAAACATTGAGAGAAGCAAACCTTTCAGAAATGCAGGTAAAAATCTTTACATCCTAACTAGAGCTTACAGGTGTATCTCAAAGCACCGAGGAATTATTCCTAAGATGAAAATCGTATTTCTGTCTCTGTCAGCTGTGTTCTCACCATGACTTGTGTACGTGACTTTTGCTTAGTTGAACTAGTGAGAGCTCTGCATGTGAAAAGAGGAGATACATAATCCTTGAGTTAACCATCACCAATTCCTGCCAAGTGTAAAACTAAGTTTGTTTTAGTAAAAGCTGTTAAATGACAGTAAATTGCCTCAGAGCTGTATCTTTGCCTTAACAACTGGTTTATGAAAAGTTTTTGTTACTTGTGCCTGCACATTAAATGAATACCAATAACAAACACAAACACAGAGAGGCAGTGCTGGGTGCTGTTCAGTAAATGGCAGTATGGCATAAGGAGATATTTAACAGCACAAAGTAGTAGATGGCATGTCTTGAAATGTGCCTCATTGCATTTTGGCTCAGTACCACTGCCACAGGAAGGTGGGCTGCCTGCTGAACCAACAGTGAGACCTTCTGAGTGAGCAACTTGAAGTTTCACTCTGGGTCTTCCCCCCAAAAATGCTAACTTTCTATTGTGCGTTTCTCTGAAGCAAGGTCACAGTCTTGAGGGCAGCATGACATTGGTATGTGTGTACCTTAGACTGCTCCAGCAGGAATATATGGCAGTGCTTTTGAGCAAGGATGTGTTTTTCACTGCAACCTGAAAACCCTCATCGATGTGCCAGCATGTGTGGGATCTCAGGAGACTGTTCAGCAGGAAAATTATCTAGAAAACTTTTACTGCAGCCTTTTCAGAATGGAAATCTATTACAGGTGGGTTAGGTATAAATATCTGAACAGTAAATCACTAAATGATTCAAAAAGCCCTAGCAATACTGTCTCAATACACAGAAGTCATAAGAACCTAATTCAAAACCCAGCAGAGTTAGCAGAGAGGTGCCCTCTGAGTTCCTGGATTCTGTAGCAGGACCACTTCTGGAATGAAAGGGGGCTTGTAGCTAGAAAAGCCAGAAAGGGGAAGGGGGAGGGGGAGGGAAACTGGGCAGAAAATTCTTTTCAGCATCAGTAATGAATTTGTTGACAGATGCCATGTAGAAATGGGTATGGACATTGCCTGTACATGAATGATTGTTGTTGTTTTTTTCAATTACCACATAAACCCTTTCAGAAGACTGTGTGATGAAAATAAACATCCAGAGTGAGAAGGAAAGCGCTTCTGAGCTCCACAAGTCATCATATTTCAAAGCAGAGTTATACTAAGAGCATTTACAGCTGAAATTCTCATGGCTACGCTCTCGTAAACTTAGCCTTAACTAAGAATAACATAAGCCCTTTGTATCTGGAGAAACAGCTTCAAGTAGCAAAGCAAAATAATTGCCAGGCTACCTTCTCCACCACATAAGGCAGTTGCAAAGATTTATAGACTAATTCTGCAGGCTGGAGTTTGTTTGCTTTGTGGTTGTTGGGTTTTTTTATATTGTTATTATTATTATTATTATTATTTAAACTGCAGCTATCAATGGAAGGGAAATGTTTCTGCAAAAGAGAAAATAATTTGAGATTGTATTTGAAAGATCAATTTGGAGTTTACAGAAAGAAGTAACTGAAAAATGACCTGGGGGCTGTAACTGTGTAACTATTGTTCTTACAGGAGCTTGCAGTTGGAAAGTGGCTGGCCTAACCTGTTTCTCCTGAATGCAAATTCCTTACTGAACCAGGTTGTATTGTGCCTGTGCTGGAAGGGGATGGGCAGCAGCAGCCTCATGGATGGCTTTGCATGCTGAAGGAACAGGAGGCTGACAACTGTGCAGACAAAGTTCAAAACCCAAGTGTGGAGATCAGGAATGCCAGAAATTGTGGTTGCAGTGCTGAAGTAGCTCGACAGCTGAGGGGAAATGGACAGGTCTCATTTTATTGCCATGTAATTCTGCTGGGTTTGCTCTTTCTGTGAAGAACATGCAGTGGAAGGACAGGAAAAAGACAGACAATACCTCATGTTACCAATTTTGCTTCTTTTGTCTGAGTGTTTCCTCCTTTCTTATTTAACATGTGAAGTGTAAAAGCTCCACTTTTGAAGTTTAGTTTACCCATATTCTATTATGACTGACAGAGAGACCTGGACAAGCTGGAGAGGTGGCCCAGGTGAACTTCATGAGGCTCAACAAGAGTAAGTGCAGGGTCCTGCACCTGGGCTGGAGCAATCCTCACTATCAATACAAGCTGAGGTGATAGAAAGCAGCCCTGTGGAAAAGACTTGGGGGTGCTAATGAATGAGAATCTGGAGATGTGCAGACAGTGTGCACTGGGAGCCCAGAAAGCTGATGGCATCCTGTGCTGCATCAAAAGAAGCATGGCCAGCAGTTTCAGAGAGGTGATTCTGCCATTTTGTTGTGGTGAGACTTCACCTGGAGTACTGTGTGCAGGTCTGGAGCCCTCAATACAGGAAGGACATGGACCTGATGGAGCAGCTCCAGAGGAGGGCCACAAAAATGATCAGAGGGTTGGAACACCTCTGCTACAAAGGGGGTTTTCAGCCTGGAGAATAGGAGGAGGGACAATGGCTTCAAACTAGAGAAGAGCAGATTTAAGTTGGTTGTTAAGAACAAGTTCTTTACCTTGAGGGTAGTGGAACACTGGAACAGGTTGCCCAGGGAGGTGGTTGGGGCCCCATCCCTTGAGGTACTCAAAGTAAGGCTCAACAGGGCTCTGGGCAACCTGATCTAATTGAGGATGACACTGCTTACTCCAGAGGAGGTTGGACTAGATGACCTTCAGAGGTGCTTTCCAATCAAACCCATTCAATTATTCTATGACAGACATAGTCATAGTTTCAGAAGAGTTTGTTCTTCCAGTCATACTCTGTTAAGGTAGATTGAGCTCCTATGCAGTATCTTACACTCCCACTTTTTGCTTTCACATCAACAGTTAGTCCTGAAATCAAGTACATCTCTGAATCTGCTTTCCTGTGATCTCTGGCAGTGGTCTCTCCCCACTAAAGATGTGTTTGTTTATCATTATGAATGAAAACATCACAATTCAGGGTCAGCTCATTCCAAAGCTTATAGCCTCTGGGAAGATTTAGTTTACCATAATAAACAAGAATCTTTTCAGCCAACCATGCTTGACAATGCTGAAGTTAATTTTAGCCACTTGCTGTTTCCATAAATCTATAGTTTAGGTTCTAAATCATGGGTTCTGTCCCTGCAGTCTCAGAGGAAATCAATAAATGTTTTATTTCTAAAATTGAAATAAAACTTCCACCAATAGCATTCTGTATTGTAACTTTGTGGCTGATTATCATTATTCTTACTCAAGCTGAAGTTACACATTCCCAGCCTGTATTTATGATCAAGTATGCTTCAGAATAATGTATATAAATTGAGTTTTATTGATCATTGAACATCTGTTGGTACTTAAGTATGTGGACACATAAGCATAAATACAAGCTTTGCAAGTCTGCATTTTTGGATGCTCATAAAATTATAATTTATATTCAAACACACTGTGTTATGTTTTCTTTATCACCTTCATAAAGATAAAGTAATGTAAGCAGAGGCTTGGATTACAAGAGCATTACAAGATTTCAAAGACTTAGGGGTTTATGATTTATGGAAGAAAAATGTCATTATTTTTCCCTTACATCTGACACCATTTAATTGCATTTTGCCTGCTGTGGTAGAGGAGACGTGCCAAACTGTGATCATTGCAAACAAAATTGGAAGTGCTACAAAATACCATTTTCTTACAGCACATCCATTGTTAAAGGTGGTGAGCAAATGGCTTTGTCCAACTTTCTGATCATACAATTTTTACCCATCCTTTCCAACACTGACTAATATAGAACACATGCCTGTGCTAGTGCAGAGACTTTTTATAGCATGTGCACTTCAAACACAACTGTCGCTGATACTCAAATCCTTTCCAGCTTGAACAAGAAGTTGGGAGGGGATAAAGGGTAGTACTGAAAAGAAATTAAACAGCAAGACATGCATCCCTTACAGGTGTGGGTTCAAGAAAGGTCTCTGCACATGAGGTGTGTGCTGGGAAATTCCGTTCTTGCATAAAAATGTGGGTCATAGGAACAGAAAGTAACTCAGAAGAAAGAGCCTTTGTCTTGGTTCCCAGTTATCAAACTTCTTTCATGTGGTCCAACCTGATAAAATTCTCTATTTCCAAAGTCAAATGTGAGCTAAACCAAATACACTAGCAGCATGTGCAGGCATGGAAGCAGTTATCACTGAATCAGAGAACCACAGAAATATTCAGGTTGGAAAAGACCTTCAGGATCACCAAGTCCATCTGATAACCCTGCTCTACAAGGTTCACCCCTAAACCATATCCCCAAGCACCATGTCCAAACAACCTTTAAACGCATCCAGGGTTGGTGACTCAACCTCACCTCCCTGGGCAGCACATTCCAATGCCTGACCACTCTTGCCCTGAAAAAATGTTTCCTAATGTCCAGTCTAAACCTACCCAGCCATAGCTTGAGGCCATTCCCTCTTGTTCTGTCACTAATTATCTGTGAGAAGAGACCAGCACCAGCCTCTCCATAACGTCCTTTCAGGTAATTGTAGAGGGCAATAAGGTCTCCCCTCAACCTATTCTTTTTCAAACTGAACAGCCCCAGCTCCTTCAGTTGCTCTTCACAAGATTTATTCTCCAGGCCCTTCCCCAGGTTCATTGCCCTCCTCTGAATTTACAGACCTGCTTCTCTGCTGGCATAGATCTGACCAACCAGTCTGAGCAAGAAGACTCCCAAACCAGGTTAAACGCAGGTTTTGCTAGGTAAGAATTACCTAGAATGTCAAAGCATACTGAAAGATGTGACTGCAAAGGCTCTGAGAATATCAGTGTCCTAGGTGTTTGAGGTATCTGAAGTGAAGAAAACAAACATATTCAAGACAGATTTTTGTAAGAAATGATGGCCTATAAGAAGTATCGCATATAGCCAGCTAAACCAGACTTTCAAACACTTGGGTAAAATGATCTTTTGTGGATAGCAATTAACAATCCTCCATTCTTGAGTTTTAGGATGTAAAATAACTGTGAACATCTGCTACATGCTTTTGCCCATGTTTTTAATGTCAAATTCACCCTTTAATTGCCATCATGAAAATGCTGATAAATTCCCAGGACATTTCCTCCTCACGTCTAACTTTTTCTTGCCCTAACATATGTCCAGTGCCTAATCACTGTTGTTGAGGAACTAAATGCTGCAGATTTAAATCTTAGAGACCAAGACAAAGAGCTTAAACATAGCATTTTGACTCCTGCACAGCCAACTCCTATACCAAGGTTAGGGAGTGTGTCACTGAATGGTCTCACTAGAGGGCAGCCGATAAAACCTCTAGTATTAAAATTACAGGAGCTGAATGTCTCTATTTTTAACTCTCTAGAGTGCGACGGCACATAAAATTTGGCCCCCTGAAATTGCTGCCAGAAGCTCTTTCTCTGGTGTTTTGTATCTGTTTGGGGTATTTTTCAGTATAGCTCTCTAGAAGAGGATCCACTCACCACTTTATTTCAGTGGGACTCTGCAGGTCTGATGGAGCTGGAAAATCTTTGTGAGGCTTTGGAAGAAGCATGGAGTTGAGACTTGGCACTGAACAGGATAATTGTTACTCTCCTACACTTGCTAGAACAAAACATGTATAATGTGATATGTAGTGCATTCTGAGTTATTTATCATACAATTGTTTCTTAAGTTGTTATCAAGGTTCAGATGTATCACAGTATTTCTTCTTATTCTTTTTTTTCTGTCTTTCTTCTTTCCTTTTCTTTTTTTGTTTTGCTGTAGTCCTTGTAATAAACTGCAGTCTTAAGTGCCTCAAGGTCCTCTCACCTCTGGTTTCATAAACGCTTCCCACTACCTGTCCCATCCTGTAGAGCCATGAAAGAAGTATGCTATATGCTTTCCAGAGAAACACAAGAACAAGATTTCAAGAGCTTCCAAGATAAATACATTCTCTGAATTCCATACATTCATCACCAAGTTTTCAGCAAGCCAAAAATTTGCTTACAGGATTTTGTGTGGTTCTATTCCTACAGAAATGCTGGGGGTTTATTTGTTCATACATCACATTGCTATGCAAAAATAAATATTAAGACGATGTTTGCTCCAGTCTTCATGTACCAAGAACAATATCTATGAAAAATAGTCCTTTAAAGCACAAACAGTTTCAGAAATAAATACCACTAGATGTTTGGAAATTGCATTCCTCTGGCTGTGGCTGCCAAACACTCTGCTCCGTGGGGGAGTTCATGGTTTAAGTAATTCTGACTTCCTCTAACGTGACTGAATGTATCAGGACCTACTGTAATATCCTAAATCTGACCCTGTTTTGTGCTACTAATTTAAAACTCCTCTTTCCTTCAATGGAAAAGATGGACAAACAATGCCGAGCTGGGATTTGATAGGCAAAGGTTCATCAGAGAAATCTCGTTGTTGAAGTTTTGATCTTCACATCACCACAGTGAAGATTATTTGGTTTTTTTTCAGCACCAATTAATGCAGCCAAGTGAGCAATTAAATACATTTTTCCTTCTCTTTATGCTTGCATAACAGCTGCACTGGTTTTTTGTTTGGTTTTGGGTGGGTTGGTTTTTTTTTCAGTTTCAAGAGATACAATAATTACCCAAAAATAGTTAGCATTTTTTTGTTCATGAGGGTAGTAATTTGAGTCTTTGTTTCTTAATCAGTTAAGAATGCTTGCTCCTCTAAGTTGCATATATGTGTTGTGCACACAATTCCTCTTAAATTGATTTTGCCCGTGATTACAATGGTCCTGTGATACTGGCTGTGCTCCCTCTTTGGGTGATCCTATCCCACCTGTCAGAAAAGCAGCCTGGAGATGGTATCACTACAGTCATTTATGGAGCAGAAGCAGATAATATGTGAGCAGAGATTTCATAAAATGTCACACTGATTTCCTCCCTCTCTCCACCCCAGAGGCTTTCCTCAAGCCATCTCTCTTAGACCAGGAAATGGTAAGATATATTGGCTGGGAGAGGAGTTTGGTTCAATTCTTACTCATTGCATTCACACAAAATAGACTGCAGAGGCAGAGTCTGGTTTTAAGGGATACAGTCAGGCCCTTCTTGGATTCACCTAAAGGTCTCCTTGATAGGGAATAGGAAATGAATTTCAAAAACCTCGTTGATGCCTTGTGTCAAGCAGTTTTCCACCATAAGGCAGGCTTGAGTCAGAGGGAGAGCTAAGACTGTTCCTGAAATACATAGTGTGATCCTTTTGGTGCATTTAAAAGGTCTTGAAAAGCTGATGTCAGTAACTTGCTGGGGCATTTGTATATTTGTAAATACTTACTTTTTTATTAGCTGTAGTACTCATCAGGTGTATGGGAGACTGTCATATGTTTACTAGAAAGCAGACTGTGAGAGGCTGCTGCTTTGTGTTTAGTTGCCTTTGTTCTTAAAAAAAAACAAGGATAATGCAGAGCCTAGCGGAGTCTCTACCATCCCCACAAGTGTGACTGCATAGTAGCCCAGAGAGATACCACTGAGGAGGTTTAAAACTCCAGCAGTCTGCCTGCTCCTTCCCTAAGCTGTGGAGCTTACAACTTGCTTCCAGGACTAGCTGCAGTCAGGAATTCTGGCAATTATTTTTTTTTAACATTAATTATTGTTGCTGTAGTAATATTGCTCTATATAACTGTAGCAATAACAGCTGTCTTGAGCCACACCAAATACCTCCTTCTCCCCTTCTCTTGACCTCACCTTGCTAAGGCACAAGAGAGAATGACAGCCCATGCCAAAAGAATCCTCCCCAGTGCCTGAGGGCCCCTTTTGCAGAGCTGGGACAAGGCATTTCTGCATGGCCTACAACTCAAAACAGTCTGACACACTTCCCTCAATTAGGAAAAATGGTTTAATGTAAGCAGACCAGAACTCAAGCTAAAATTTCCACATGCATTCATCCTGTTCAGGTGCTTACTTTCCATTAAAAAAGTTAGGTCCCTATCGCATTCAGGGCAAAGCTCAAGCTTAGGCTCAGCTTTGTAGAACCTCAGGTCTGACACCACCTATCTTCATACACCCAAGAAACAGAGTGTCTCTGTGCCAGTCACCTCAGGGACCCTGTTGATTTTGGGTGTAAACCCTTCTTCCATGTGTAGGCCTAGATTTGGGCTTCCATATGACATGGCACTTGGGAAGAGTTTGTCCATGCGTAGTCCCCTAGAGCCAGCCAGAAACCAGAACTAAATATTAAATTAAAAATGAAACACAGTAGCCTTGACAACAGAGCTCCACATCTGAAAATATTGACACATCCTCACTCTGAAGAGGTGACATTACCTTCACAGCAGAAGGAATGGCTCTCTGCTGAGCACGTTCCACTAACTCAGAACGCACACTTCCATTTATTTAAACCATATGTTTCATATTTTTATTATGTTTCATATGGCTGAGGCCACCTTAAATGCTTGCTATGTGTCTCTGCATGTTTTACTTTCCTGAAGCCATTTTCTCTTATGTTTCACTTAAGTACAAGCTCCACAAAAGAGATTATTAATTACAGACGTGGGTTGCCTTATGCGGTATGATGTGTTCTCTCTGCACATGTACTTGAATGTCTGTTGTGAAACAGTCGTGCACGTAGTGGCATTTTATCTATAAACTGTCTGAAATACAAGCCTTTATAATTAAATCTTAAAATTTTGCTAAGAAAATGCTCAGTTTGGGGAACAACATTTCCCATACTTCAGCTAACGTGCTAAAGACCTGCTCATTTACTCGAATGCTCACAAGCTTCCTGTTAAGCTTGCACTGAAGTAACTTGCTATGTCCTGCTAAACGTACATCTTGTGGCGCTGAGGCAGGCAGCAAAAATCCCAGTGAACAGTGATCAGGGTTTGCTCTCTTTTGTGTCTACGAAAGGGTATACAATTTGTTACTAACTGTCCTGGTTTAGAGCGGGACAGATGCTCTGCTGCCCCAAGAGGGGCAAAAGAATGACACTCACACAAGTGGATTGGATAGTGATGGAAAGTTTAAATGGAAAAGCAGTTGATATTCCGCAAAACTGCAAAGCATAGTAGTGAGCATATCCCAAAGCATATGGAGTTCCCTCACACCACACCCAAAAAGCCCCCAGCTCTTCCCTTCTCCCCACAGGAGGGAGCACCCAAAACACCCAGGGCTCTTTCCACACACATACCACTCCCCCTACTGCTATGCTGGTCTCAGGCTGGCTAGGACTGAGATTGCACCCTGCTTCTAATCCTGGCATTAGGCCTAAACAGACCCAAGAGGGCTGAAATACTCCCCCATAGTTTACTTGATGGGGAAGCATCTCCCATGGGAGAAGAGAGGGAAGAAAGAGAAAGAGAAAGAGAATGGCTTTGCAGCCAGATTTATAGGGTGCAGGATTTATGGGTAGAAATATGTTATTTCCTGTGTCCACCTACTGGGCCAGGCACCCTGGACATTGGAGGTGTAATGATCACAGAATCTATCTGTTTGGAAGAGACCTCAATGATCATCCAGCTCAACTTTCAACACAGTACTGAAGGGTCCACGCTGAACTATGTCCCTAAGTGCTGGGTCCACACACCACCTGAACATTCCCAGAGATGGTGACTCCACCACTGCCCTGGGCCAACCATCCCAATGTTTGAGAACCATAGCAATGAAGGAATGTTTCATAATATCCAACCTAAACCTCCCCGGTGCAGCTTGAACCATTTCCTCTAGTCCTGTTGCTTGTTATCAAGGAAAAGAGGCTGCCCCCCTCCTTGTCCAACCTTCTATCAGGTAGTTGTAGAGAGTTGTAAGGTCTCCCCTCAGCCTCCTGTTCTCTGGACTGAATAACCCCAGCTCTCTCTGACACTTGAGGACAGTTCACATGGATGCAATACAGCAAGTCAAGGTAAAGGTTTAGAGCATATGCCCCAACCTATGTGGCAGCCTAGGAGGCACCCAGCCTGAACTGCCACACTAATGCATTTATGCCATTTTTCAAATACTAAACTATGCCCCTAAGTGCCAGGTCCACATGCCACTTGGACGTTCCCAGAGAAGGTGATTCCACCACTGCCCTGGGCAGCCCATTCCAATGTTTGAGAACCGTTTCAGTGAAGAAATATTTCATAATATCCAACCTAAACCTCCCCTGGTGCAGCCTGAACCATTTCCTCTAATCCTGTTGCTTGTCATCAAGTATTTATGTCATGTCATGGACACGGTAATCTTGAAGGTCTCTTCCAACCTGGTCTATTCTATTCTATTCTATTCTATTCTATTCTATTCTATTCTATTCTATTCTATTCTATTCTATTCTATATTCTATTTAAAGCAAGAGCAGAGTCTGAACACAATGCAGTGATACAGGGCATGTACAAAGACAATTAGTGGTCCATCCAGAGTCAAGAGAGAAAATGATGAAGAAAAAAGAAGAGGATAAAAAGAAAAGGAAAGAGAATGGTGGAAAGTGGTGAGAAGTAGAAATAAATTAGGCCCAAGGAATAATATCTAGTAAAAAACATGTTCAAGAAAACTATGATCTTGTTCTGGACAATTTGCAAATAAAGAAGGGGCAAGGCATTGGATAAATTATCCATTATGCACCAAGCCCTAATTAGAGCACGCCCACACATGCATGCAAGGGTTGAGGGGAGTTTATGTAAGGTTATTAAACAGAAAACCAGAATAATCTTGTATATATATATCTTTCTAATACAGTCAGATGTGGAAGGTTTTCTTTAAGTTATTGAAGAAGAAAGTTTTCCTCAACTTGCCTTCTACATTAGTGGGGTTTGAATAATTTATTCCCTTCTGTGGAAAAGGAGCAGAGCATTTTCCTCTACATGCTGATCAGTTACGAAGCAAGACTCAAGATCTGGCAGAGCAAAACACCTTTGAGGTCTGTATGACAAAGGCTGATCCCTTAAATTAATTAATCCCTTAGTAACAACAAATAGCAGCCCCTCAGGCACAGCATCTACTGAAAGAAATCAATGTTTTGTTTTCTTTCCCTTTGTGGAGGAAGTAAAGAAACCACCTATGAAGAAAACCCAAAGACATTGACAGGGATTTTTGAAAGCTATGCATATTTTAAGGCTTAGTTGACATGCCTCCTATTCTTAAAATTCTTTCAAGTCAGGGGTGTGTTCCCTAGATTTGGCTCTTAAATGATGAAACGTGTGAACCAGCTATTCATTCCTGTATCTAGATCTTTGCAAATCATAACACATTTATGGAAAGCAATCTTCTTCAATTTTCTAATTGCTGAGCTCAAGGGTTTGGGTTTTTTTTTGTTTCTGGAGGTTACGCTGGTGGATGTTAAATGGTGGTTTTAATTTCCCTGTCCAGCAGCAAAATTACAGCTGAAACTTCAGGATAGAATTTGCAAACATTTTCTGCTTGGAGTGTATTCTCTGAGTTCTGCATTCTTGGACATGAAAACATCCCTTCATAACGGCATAAAAAGCAAGATTCTTGCCCCAGAGGATAATTTAATCCAAATATAGAGGATACAAGCACAAAGATTGAGTGAAGGGGTGGTTGCAGATAGTGCCAGAGGGCACTTCCAGATGGAGACATCTGAAGAGAGTTTTGAAAGCAAAGAAGGAATTATCTTAATGAATGGGTGGCTGATCCAAGTGCACAATGTTGCTTGAGAGTACACAGGACTCAAAGAGAGGAGGAAAGACAAAGAGAGCATTAGGTGAGAATTAGGTGAAGGCTATGCCTCATCCTCATTAAAAGAGGCTTGCTAATATAATTAATGTCAATTAAAAGCATGTGCTGGCAAAAATTCATTTTTCCTTTCTTCATTGATTCAGCAAGTGATGAATGAGCAGCTCTATTTACATATATAAATAATTATATACCATAAGCATTACAAAAAAATACAATAATATGTAAATTCAATATAAAACTACATACTTGTATAATGTAGAACATAAATATTACAATATGTAATAATAAATAACTAATATATATATAAATACAGGGCATTTATTTGAATCTAACATATAAAAGAAAGGGCTCCAAGGATGGGGGAAAGTACATGATAATCTGGACAGGCTGGAGAGCTGGGTGCAGGCAAACCTCATGAGGTTCAATATGGACAAGTGCAGGGTCCTGCATCTGGGGAGGAATAACAGCAGGCACCAGTACAGGTTAGGGGCTGCCCTGCTCAAAGGCCACTCCACAGAGAAAGGCTTTGGAGTCCTGGTGGACAGCAAGTTCTGCACGGGACAGCAATGTGCCCTTGTGACCAAGAGAACTAATAGTATCCTAGGGTGCATCAAGAAAAGTGTATCCAGCAGGTCTAGGGAGGTTCTTCTTCCCCTTTACTCTTGCGATAGTGAGACCACACCTGGAATACTGTGTCCATTTTGGGGCTCCCCAGTTCAAGAGAGACAGACACCTGATGGAGAGAATCCAACAGAGATCCACGAGGATGATTAGGGGGCTTGAGAAACTCCCCTACGAAGAGAAACTAAGATCTGGCGCTGTTTAGTCTGGAGAAGAGAAGACTAAGAGGGGATCTGATCAATGTCTATCAATATCTGAGGGGTGGGTGTCAAGTGGAGGGGGCCAAGCTCTTTTCGGTGGTGTGCAGTAATAAGCCAAGGAGCAAGAGGTACAAGCCTGAATATAGAAGATTTCACTTCAACATGAGGAGAAACTTCTTCACAGTGAGGGTGACGGAGCCCTGGAACAGGCTGCCCAGAGAAGTTGTGGAGTCTCCTTCGCTGGACACATTCCAAACCCACCTGGATGCAGTCCTGTGTGGGCTACCCTGGGTGATCCTGCTTTGACAGGGGAGTTGGACTCAATGACCTCCGGAGGTCCCTTCCAACTGGTAATGTACTGTGATATATATATAATATACTGTGATAATCAGAAGGGCACGAGAGAAAAGGAGGTAAACTACAAAGCTTGTGATCCAATCCCTTGGGTACTTTAAGTACAAATTTGGCTGTGATGATTTAATTTATGCTGAAAAACAAAATCTGATTCTGAACACATTGGAAAGTGGACATTAGCTATTCCATTTGAAGAGTGTTTTAAGATTTCAGCCCACTTGTATTTACAAAACAAATGTGCTTTCATGCTGAGTGTGGTGCTTTATGTTTTAGTGTGCCCGAATTGCTCACATTTATCTCTCGACAATATCTCACTGATAAATAACTAATAATACTAGCTCATCTTGTAGCCAGTAATTTCTCATTTATCACTCAACAATATCTCACCAATAACTAACTAATGATACTAGCTCATTTTGTAGCCAGTGATTTTGTTATGGATTGTGTATCTTTGTGTTACGGTATACAGAATACAGAATTAACCAGGTTGGAAAAGACCTTCAAGATCATCAAGTCCGACCTATCACCCAACACCATCTAATCAACTAAACCATGGCACTAAGTGCCTCATCCAGTCCCTTTTTAAACACTTTCAGTGATGGTGACCCCACCACTTCCCTGGGCAGCACATTCCAATGGCCAATCACTCTTTCTGTGAAGAATTTCTTCCTAACATCCAGCCTAAACTTCCCCTGGCACAGCTTGAGACTGTGTCCTCTTGTTCTGTCACAGGTTGCCTGGGAGAAGAGACCAGCTCCCACCAGTCTACAGCCTCCCTTCAGGTGGCTGTAGATGGCAATAAGGTCTCCCCTGAGCCTCCTCCTCTGCAGATTAAACATCCCCAGCTCCCTCAGCCTCTCCTCACAGGGCTTGTGCTCCAAACCCCTCACCAGCTTTGTTGCCCTTCTCTGGACACATTCCAGCATCTCAACATCTTTCTTAAATTGAGGAGCCCAGAACTGGATACAGTTCTCAAGGTGTGGCCTAACCAGTGCTGAGTACACGGGCAGAATGACTTCCCTGCTCCTGCTGGCCACACTTTTACCTACCAGTACTGCTCAAGAACTGCAGCAGTCAGCACAGCTCAGGAATTAAGAATACTACAGAATTAGCAATCAGATCAGATGTTTTGGGCTAGACACTGTAAGTGACCTAAATGCAAAAACTAATCCCTGTCTCAAGTAGCTTGTACTCTAGATTATGCCCATGAAAGTGCTCGTGGAACAGGAGACTATGACTTATCTTCATGAAGCCACTTCTCCTTACAAATGACTCTTTCTGGAATGCTATAATCAAAGGAGATCATTATTTATTTATACAGCTCCCTACAGCATAGTAAGCATTTGACTGCAGAAGCAGGCAAGATGCAGAAGAAAGGCATTTTTTTAGTGTGAGAGAACTAAGGCTTTGAACATCAACTCTTAATTTTGCCTTTTTTGTTGGCAGTTTGTATAGCATGCAACACAGAACACTGTCCTTACATCTTGTCAGTGAAGATGGACAGCTTCTGCTAGGTACTGTCTTAAAGGTACAGAGCATAATGCCAATTCAAGAATATTAACAGCTCCTTCCAGAGGGGTTTTCCCAGTGTTTTATTGGAGAGGAACTCAAATCCAGACTATCCTTTTAATATAAGAAAAAAAGTTCAGAAATTACTTTTATCCATCTTGTCCTGTAAATCTATCTACCAATGTTGCTGGCTTTATTGGCAGACCATTAAGGCATTAACTTGACAGGAGCTTATTTATCTATTTGTAAATAAAAAATGGAGCAACAGATCTATTTCATTCTGAAATTGTATCATGCCTCCATAATTAATCGAACTCTGCTGCTCTAGGATTTCATTTGTTCCTATTAATACAGAAGCATGTCAGAGCTTACAGAAAGTTAATCACTGACACTAAGACATAGACATCACACAGTGCAGTGCATCATCTCCCTCTTGGTGCTGAATGTGAATTACTCTGCTATCAGAAACTTGAGTAATGGCTCAGATCCCTCATACCTTCAAGCACGGATGTGAATCAGTTTGAGTGGAAATATAATGCATTAAATCGTTCGTATGTGTTATCTCGGGGGATGAATTTGACTCATTCACCTTTTACAAACTCCAAATACAGAAAAGTAGTGGGCCAAGGGTGCTAGATGGGACTTTCCTGGGCAGGGAGGCCTGGGTGCACTGATCCTTACCACCCCAAGCCCACTCCTGGCAGATCCTAGAAGTGCTCATACTTATGCATAGGCTTAATAAGCCTGAGATTTTCCAACTCCCTTCTAACTTCAGATGTTTTTGCCTCAGGGTCCTTATCTAAGCCTCAGTATGAAGATCTCAGCAATCACTTAAGCAAACTGTAGGCAGCAAAGGCCAAAACATGGCTAAAAAAAGAAGTCACACAGCTGCTGCTGAACTGTGGAGATGCCTGACTTGCCTATGGCCATCTCTGGCAGTGCCTGTGGTTCTGCTTCCAAAGGTGCTCAAGCAGCACAGGCTGGAGCTCCTGCCCCAGCTTGCAGGCTCACAGGCAGCCAAAATCTCTCAGGTTTAATTCATCACGTCCCTGTACATAAACATGTAGTGACAAGGCTAAGGTAGAGCAGGAGTTGTCATCCCTCTTTTGCATGCAGCCTAAATAGTCTGAAGACGTTCCTTCTTGGCCCAAAGAGCTAAAATTCCCGTCTTCTATATCCAGAAGTGTATCAGGCTGCTGGCCAGGCTGGGTGGTTTGCTTGGCCTTTCTCTGGGTAAAGTTGTGCCACTGGGCAGCACAGCAGGCACAGCTCCCATGCTGGTCATGGACTGGCATTGAATGAAAGTATGATTAGCACCAGCACCCATGTCCTGAACACAGAAGCCCTTCCTCCCTGTTGAGCATTCCTACCACCAGGTGACAACATATGGGTCCCCCATAAATCTGTAGTTTCTTGGTGATCATGAAGGTGCTTTCCAAGAGACAGGAGATGAAGACCTCTTTCTTGTATGGGAAAAGGTCTGAAATTCATGGCTGCTCAGAGTGAATGTTTTAGCTAAGCAGACCATTAAATGAAAGGTAAACTCCAGAGCTCTGCTGTGGCTAAGAGAGGGGAGAAAGGAAAAGAAAAAAAAAAGAAAGAAAAAAGAAAAAAAGAAAAGAGAAAAAAAAAGAAAAAAGAAAAAAGAAAAAAGACAAAAAAAAAAAAAAAAAGAAGAAAGGAAAAAGAAAAAAAAAAAAAAGAAAAAAGAAAAAAGAAAAAAAGAAAAAAAAAAAAAAAGAAAAAAAAAAAAGAAAAAAGAAAAAAAAAAAAAAAAAAAAGAAAAAAGAAAAAGAAAAAGAAAAAAGAAAAAAGAAAAAAGAAAAAAGGAAAAAGGAAAAAAAAAAAAAAAGAGAGAGAACAAAGGAAAGAATATTTAAAAATACAAAAAGAAAAACAAAAGAAAAAAAGAAAGAAAAAAGAAAGGAAAAAAAGAAAAGAAAAGGCTGCCTTATTCTGTCCAGCTCCCTATTGGGACAAGTCTTGCCTGCAAGGTCCTGCCTTGCTGCTCCTGGGGAGCTCCTGTTGTCCTGGATCCCAGCAAGCACCCAACCCCCATGGTGCCCTGACAATTACTGCATATTGACTATGAAGTTTTGCTGTACTATTTAGAGAATTAAAAAAAAAAATATCCTACAGCTGGCAAAATAAACAAGCTAGGAGTGTTTTCCAAGGCATCATACTGACCTTATTTATGTATCAGTGTATACATGTATTTGTTTGATGAATTTTCTCAACTAGAGTGAGAAAATAAAACAAACAAACAAAAAAGTCTTTGATAGCAGTTCTTGGTTACTTGTACCAATTTTCCTGCTTCAAGAAAAGCCATTACTGTGTCAGAAGAATGCATAAAGGAAAACTTAGTTGGCTTTCTCCTTATGAACTGCACAGAACTGGGGGAATATACAGAAGGAATATCTGCCTGAAGATGGTCAGGCTTGGCATCAGGTCCAGCAGTGCTGATGTGGCTGATGCCAGGAGAGACTGGGGAACTGGAGCTTTGCTTCTCTCCTCCCTGTCACAGGCTCTGCTAAGCCAAAGAACCTCCTAACCATCCTGCCAGCACTCCTACTTGTCCAGCTCATGCATGTGAAACAGACTGCTGCAAGATGTAGCACTCATGCAGATATTCCCCAGCCAGCAGCATGGAAAATGTTTGTAACCAATGTTCACTACAGGCAAGTGTGCTTCCTAGCCATTTCTCAGAAAACACCAAATGTTTTGCAAATTCAAACAAAATACTCACAGAGTGATGCATTTTGAGAGGCATGTGCGTGCAGTTCATTAGATGTTAAGATCAGAGACTCTCTTGCACTGAACTTGAGAAAAGCATGAGTCTCTCTCCCTGCAATTTCTTCAGCCTGTCCTCTATGCTTTGACTATACTGAAACTGTAAAACAGTCACATAAAAATCCTCCCAGTCCCATCCTGGTAGTCACCTCTTCTATAATCAGTGAAGCATAACCTGACCAACAAATGCACACAGAAAGAAGCAATATCTGCTATCAAATAGTTAGATTTGTGTATATCCCAAGATATTTATTTCTGTCCCTCTTGCAGCCACCTGATTGCATCTTGAATCCTGCTGGATTGTCTCTCTTAAAATCTCTTGTTCTTTATACCCTATACTGGTACCTCCATGGGGCATGAACTGTCATAAATGTTATTTATTATGCTAGTACAGAGCCCACTATAGTGGAACCTGGGTGTTGGCAGCCTTTTTTTTTGTTGTTGTTGCTGAACAAAATGGTAAATAAAATGTTGCTCTGCCTTGGAAATCCAATGGGGAATGGAGCATCATTCTACCATTGCATGAACTGCTGGTACTGTGTGCAGCAAGGTGTGGAAACAGGCAAGAGGGTTGGTTCTGAAGTATGAACTGGCTCACATGAAAGTTTGGTCTGAGAGAGGTCTGAAGGAGTGTGACCACCATGGCAAAGGCAAACAACAAATGGTTTTTAAAACTTTCTCATAACACAGATCACATGATAAAAGGGACAATTAATAAAATGTTCAGATAGCAGATTGCCCCCAGCAGTGTATGAGGACATTGTGGAGAGCTTATGCACAAATGGATTCAAAAGGGAGCTTGATGAATTTGTATGAAATTGACCCAGGGACAGGGGATAAACACCATGGCCCAGAGGCAACATCTGGCAAGGGAAGACCTGATGCTCTCCATTGCCAGAAGGGCCCAGCAGAGAAAGGATCCTGCCCTGCTCCTTAGACACTGTCCATCAGTGCTGGAAATAAGTAGATGCAATGAATGATGTTCCTGTTTATGAGCTGCAGCTATTCAAATGGCAAATAACAAGAGCTGAAAGTATCCACTTACTATTAAAAACAGCAGTGAGAATCTGAAATACATCTTTCTTCTGACCAAATTTTGGAGGGACAGCTCCTTGCAGAACCTATTGCAGGAAGCTTCCTGTAGAAGCGCAGAAGCAAGTGCTGTGACACCTGGATGATTGCTTAAGCAAAGCCTCTGAAATCCATCGTTGCTTGGGAGTACTGCTGAAAGTTTTCATTCTCCTCTGTGATATACAACTCTTGTTCAAGAGGGTGTAAGGTCAAGGGGTGAACTCTTGTTCAAGAGGGTATTCAACAGGGGACTGGATGTGGCACTTGATGCCGTGGTCTAGTAGTCATGGGGTCTTGGGTGATAGGTTGGACTTGATGATCTTTGAGGTCTTTTCCAACCTTGTTGATTCTATGATTCTATGATTCCTGCACCACCAAAGACATCTTTCACTTCATTGTGTAGGTGAATTTTCATAGAAAATTTAAGTTGTTTCTTAGACAGATGGAGTGCTCGAGTCAGTCCTATCATCTTCAGTAGCAAAAGGAGACTTGTTAGGTTTTTCAGGAAGAAGAAAGAATAATTTTGATAGATTCCATGGGATATCCTATATTGCTGATTAAAAAGATCAGAATCACACCAGATAGAAAACCAGCAAAACTGCCCATTTAGACCAAGAAGTGTATTACTGCTTGTAGCTGTGAGGACAGTTGTTTGGAATTTAGCTATTGCATTAACAAACAAATCTGTGTAATACCATATACAGATGCAGTTTATAAATAGATGCATTTGGGGAAGTGCCTTTATTCTGCATTTATCCAGGGCATATGGACTAGTGTGATGATAAACTCAGTACATGCACATTCAGGATCTCTGGTTAGGCTAAATGTTTGCCTGATTCAGCAGAGCATATTTTAATAATGTAATTCAATTCTTCCTCATTTTTAATGTTATTTCAGCCTGTTAACATAATTTGGTGAGCTATTATAGTTGTTACAGCTGCTAGTTTTGCCCTTAATACTGATTTCACTTATGACCTCAGTCAGAACTAGATTTAAAGTTTGAGATGATGTAAGTGAATAAGGATTATTAGATTTATTCATATGGCAATTTAAATAAGAAACTGTCTGGCTTAGAATAAACGGTAAATGAAAAATGCATGTGATTTATAGACCTGTCCATTCTAAAGATTTATACAGAGAGTAGGATGATTAAGTAAGAGACAGACCTGATTATATGAAATATGTAATTTTTGTAATGCAATATTGGAAGCAAGCTGCTAAACAGCACCAGCATAACAATGATTGCCCAAACAGCTTTTATTATCATATTACTGTACAGCTGGTATGCAGTCATGTAAATACTAGCTGCAGGCCTCTGACCATTTCTTTTCCTTGACAATGGGTAGATGGTGTTATCTTCCCATGAAAAGCATCTTCCCCTCTCAGTGACTGCAGTACCATCTTCCACAAGCAGGCTGTGGGATGGGAGTGACCTCCAAGCTTTTTCTGCCCATCTCATTTACAGACTCACAGAATCAGCCAGGTTGGAAGAGACCTCCAAGATCATCAAGTCCAAGTGATCACCCAACCCTAACTAATCAACCATACCACAGCACTGCGTGCCTCATCCAGTCTTTTCTTAAACACCTCCAGGGATGTGAACCTCACCACCTCCCTGGGCAGCCTATTCCAATGGGAAATCTCTCTTTCTATGATGAACTTCTTTCTAAGATCAAACTTAAACTTCCCCTGGTGCAGCTTGAGACTGTGTCCTCTTGTTCTGTTGCTGGTCGCTTGGCAGAAGAGACCAACCCCAACCTGGCTACAACCTCCCTTCAGGTAGTTGTAGACAGCAATAAGGTCTCCCCTGCACATCCTCTTCTCCAGGCTGAACAACTCCAGCTCCCTCAGCCGCTCCCCATAGGGCTTTAAGAGCACAGTTTTTCCTGTGTGGCTCTGTTTTCCTGTGAATACACATTCACAAGCACTCCCAAGGCTGCATGCCAGGGCTACTGATCTTCTTCCACTAAAATCTCCTGTGTCAGAAATACACAGAGATTTCTGAGACTTGGCAGAAGCATTTGTACCTCTCCCTCAGGGCTTGAGAAGGTACAGATTCATCATCACAGAAACAGCAGTATCAGCAAAAATCCTTCTCTTCTTTTACTACGTACTGAAAAGGACAAGCTCTTCCTTTGCTCTCCATCAAGACTGAAGAGAAAAAAATAAATGTATTTCCTTTCATGTGTTTTAAGGCTGGAAGAAGCTGTTGTAATTATCAGTATGACACAAGCCACAGACCTCTACTCAGCAGTTCCAGCCATCTTCTTCTTTACTTCAGGACTGGATGAATTCTTAAAGCTCACTATTATCATGGTAAAAGGCACTTGAGAGTAATAGAGGTATACAGTGCTTTCACAGTCCTCCTGTCAGAGCATTAGTGCAACCTGCTGTGTCTCCTAAGGCACTATCTGGAATAAGGCACTTACCTGGAATATTGTGTCCAGTTTTGGCCTCCCCAGTTCAAGAGGGACAGGGATCTACCTGAGAGAGTCCAATGGAGGGCTATGAGGATGATTAAAGGGCTGAGGCATGTGAACTGTGGGGAGAAGCTGAGAGCTCTGGAGCTTTTTAGTCTGGAGAAAAGAAGACTGAGAGAGGATTTAATAAATGTTTATAAATATCAAAGGGCTGGGGGTCAAGCGGGAGGGGACAGACTCTGCTCAGTTGCACTCTGGGATAGGACAAGGGGCAGTGGATAGAAACTACAACACAGGAGGTTCCACCTGAACATGAAGAGGAACTTCTTCACTGTGAGAGTCACAGAGCACTGGAACAGGCTCTCCAGAAAGGTTGTGGAGTCTCCTTCTCTGGAGACTTTGGAGACCCATCTGCATGCATTCCTATGTGACCTGCACTAGATTCTGTGGTCCTGTTCTGGCAGTTCCCTCTCTCTGGAGGTCCCTTCCAACCCCTAACATTCTGTGATCCTCTCATCCTGTGATCTGATCACGTAAGAACAAACCAGCAACACTACTTGTGGTATGCTCATTTTTGAGCATACATATGTGGAGATTTGAAGGCCACATGGGAAACACACATACAGTGTGTGTGTAGGGATATTAGACAATGCCATTCTATATGAATTAATGCACTTTTTATGAGAAAGCTTAATAAATGTGTTCCAAACTGTGGGGTCTACCATAACATAATTTGCATGAAACAGAATTGACCCAGAAAATTTTAATCTAAATCCCAATCTGATTTGTATGAAGTAATTCAATTTCCTCCCTAGTAGTTATATGGATTTTATCAATTATACCAATTAAATTGTCAAGCAGATTTATTGACCAGTCATCTACGAGACACTTTCTTTGATGTACTCTTCTGGTATCATCAAGTGCTCATGCCTGTCTAACCTTAGGTTTTGGTGTCATTATGTGCAGCTGAATACTCAAAAGATAAGGTTCTAATAAATGAGTGGTGTGAACCAGATTTTGAAACGAGGATGGGAAGCAGATTTTGCACTGTGGACACAAAAATTACAGGTAATGGTAGACGCAATCAATTTAGATGCTTAGGAACTATCCTACGCGGCAAACACACAGTTGATTTCTGACCTGCAAGGTGGACCTGAGTTAGAGATCTCCATGCTAATAGCTATTATCTAAATGTAATCATTCTTGAAAGAAAATGCACATCCAGTTAACTTCAAATGTAAAAACTGATGCATAAAATTAAAGGTTAGCTTTGAACTCGGCGACCTATATTTTTCAGTACATTGCATTTTCTCTATTGCCTGGGCTATGGACAAGTGGCAAATCCGCCTGGAATAACCTTATTAGCTGTTATGAATAATTTTGTTATTAAAATAAATTTTAATTTGTCAGAACAAATTACTAGAATCAGACATCTTGCTTCCACTGAGTGAGTCACAGTGCAGCTTCTGCCTCCTTCATAACCTTTCCCTGATACCCTTCTACAAGTTTGCCAAGAAAATTAGAATGATACTAGAAAAAGAGTCAAGAAGTTAGAGATATTGCAGTCAAGGAAACACCAGAAGTAAGGGGATTGCCATGAAACAGATTAAAAAGCCTAAATTATAAAGCAAATGCAAATAATGAAGTTGATGCCCACTGGAGTGTTTTGGTCCCCTTTTGGCCCCTACTAGACAAGGCATGACGGTACGCAGCTACCTTTCCCATTAGGGGTGCAGAAAGTAAGCCCTATAGACCATAGCATCTTTGTTCTCCTAGACTGTTCTTCTAGAACTAAGGCTTTTCCTAAGTAATACAAGATACCCAGCATGAATAAGAGAAGGCAGCATTGTCTACCATCAATAAAATGAAGCCCTGTGGTGTTGGTTGCAGAGAATCACAGATCTGGCGTTTGGTATTATCTCCTATTATAACTAAACCTAGGATCCTGCTTTATACTGTTGATATGGGAAGCATGACATTGTGGTTCATGTCACTGTAATACTTAAATTCCAGTCTTAAGATATTTTGAGAGGTTTGTAAAAGCAACAAATGGCATGAGATGGTGAACATTGCTGCCATGAATGACAAAGACCTTTTGGGAAGAAAACTGCTTGCTGAAGTATTGAAAAGCCACTTGGACTATTTCAGAAATACTGGGCTACAGGCATAAGCTCAGCAGTTTCGGCAAGCATGATTGTGAATGTGTGCCTTAGCCAACAGCTCTGTATTGCTCTAGAGAAGTTCTGAAAGATATTTCATGATGAATGAGAAAGGTAAATTAACAGCCAGCTGTGTCAGTGCCAAATGCAGATCAGCTATGCCTCCTTAGCTACTCGATGGCTCAGGACTGCTTCTGTTTCACGTATTTGATGTTCTTTGTATAAGAAATGCTGTGTCCAGCAGGAGCAAAGAGGTGATTGTCCCCTTGTACTCAGCTTTAGTGAGGCAGCACCTCAAGTGTTGTGTTCAGTTTGGGGCATCTTAATACAAGAGAGATGTGGAGGTGCTGGAGCGAGTGCAGAGGAGGGCAAGGAAGCTGTGAAGGGCCTGGAGAATCAATCTTATGAGGAGCAACTAAAGGAGCTGGGGCTGTTTAGTTTGAAAAAGAAGAGGCTGACGAGAGACCTTATTGCACTCTACAACTACCTGAAAGGATGTTGTAGAGAGGTTGGTGCTAGTCTCTTCTCACAGGTAATTAGTGACAGAACGAGAGGGAATGGCCTCAAGCTGTGACTGGGTAGGTTTAGCCTGGACAGCAGGAAAGAGTGGTCAGGCATTGGAATGTGCTGCCCAGGGAGGTGAGGTTGAGTCACCAACCCTGGATGTGTTTAAAGGTTGTTTGGACATGGTGCTTGGGGATATGGTTTAGGGGTGAACCTTGTAGAGCAGGGTTATCGGTTGGACTTGGTGATCCTGAGGGTCTTTTCCAACCTGAATGCTTCTGTGATTCTGTGATATTCCCTTTCCCATTCTACATTCACAGCCTCTCCTTTTCCTCTTTGGAATCCCAAACGTTTCTTCAGCTTTTATGTACATTTGGAAAATAACGTCTAAGGGAACCAAAATGTTAAAATATAAGCAAGCAGTGTGGGAAAAATTTCTTCTCTGTACAGGCAGCTGTTTCCTGACTGTTGTGAAAAATCTGTTAGGGCTCAGCTACAGCCAGGACTATGCTGAAGGCAATAGCCCAGATATTGACCTGCATTAAAGTCATGCTAAGCAGATTGGGAAATAGAAGAAAAAGTTGATGACACACACAGGGTTTCCCTTCACAGAACCAATCTGGTCTCCAATGCAGAGTAACTGTTTTACTTACAAAGCTCCTGAAGGTGATGATGATGAGCAGAAGTATGCAGGGACGTGACAAATCACACTTGTGCCTAAACAGAAGAGAGCCATTGCAATACATATTCCATATGATTCCCTCCATCTGCTTTGTGTAGCTGGAGCAGCACAAAGCTTAAGTAAAGGATACCTTTAGGCCATGCAGATGTGATCTTGTGGAATTATTGACTGTTTTCATCCCATCTATGAATCCTTTATATATTTCACACTGCAGAAATCTAAAGTAAGTTGTAAACAGGCAGTGACCACAACTCCTTTGTTCCTAAGTCAGACATCTCATCTTGAGTAAGGTAGTGAACTTTTTACTGATTAGTTCTGTGATGCTTTCCCATTCAAGTTCAGAGGCAGAAAGCCAAAGCATACATGTCAAAATGCAAAGAGTAACTGAGCTTTTGTCATGCAGAAATCCAAGCACTGCAGCAGGGACAACAAAATCAAACGTGTCATTAACCTAGCTGGAGGGTGCCTCACTGGGAAAAAAACCCAACTTTTCATTATGAAGATGACACGGTTGCAACACTCTGACTCTTAGGGAGTATTATATTTTAGCTACAGCAATTGAATAGTGTGGGTTTGATTTCTGGCCTTTGGTGCTTAACCTAGCTCTAATTGCCGAGGGTTGTGATTCAAGAAGGCAGAATCTCATTCCTCATCAATGAGTAGCTTTAAAAAAAAAAAAAAAGGGGGGAAAAAGGGGGGGGGGGGAACAGCATTGTTTTAAATAGAGTCAAGAACATATTAGAATCATCTGAATGACCCAAGGATCAGATATGGCAGAGAAGAAAGAACCATTATTGAATGAACTCTTTAATCAGGTGGGTCAGCAGTCAGCATCTGACACCATGAGGGGAGGGAAGAGAGGTCAAGAGTATGATCCTTGTCTTGGCCATGAGACCCTACTCCAGAGGAAAGAAAAAAAAGACAGATCTCATTTGGCCCCAGAACAAATGATGCAAAGGATATGAGTTGGCAGCAGTTCACATCTGCTCTGCCAGCTCCTTTCAGACATGAATATTGGTGATGCTATCTTGTGGGCTGCAGAGCAGACAGCCCCTCAGTGGATTACTCAGCAGGTACTCCTTGCACTGACCCACAGACCCACGAGGTATGGTTTCTTTCTCTGTCACCTCCTGTGAATAGCCATGCTGGTCAAACATTTATAAGTGTCCCCCACCAAGTGACCAAAAAAAAAAAGTTCCAAGTTTGAGACACTGTCAAGTTTTAGCTAACATGACCTTAGGAGAAGGATTTTTAGAAATGCTTATGAAAATAGTAGCTCAAAATCAATTCTATACTCAAGAATAACTATTACTCAATTAATTTTGTGGGCTTAGTACAATCATAAACACAGGAGAGCGATTCAGCCAATGTAATATTTGCACATAAATGCAGGTAGCAGTCTCTGTCACTAGTAGACTCTGTCTGCTTTGCTGGCCCTTCAAATATTATTATTTATGCTTTTGTTTTCATCCTTGGTATTTTACCAACAGCAACCATACTAAGGGTTTATAAATAAACCCAGGATCTGTGCAGATATAAGGGAGTTTAGATTTTCACAGAATGTTAGGGGCTGGAAGGGACCTTGAAAGATCATCCAGTCCAACACCCCTTCCAGAGCAGGATCACCTAGAGTAGGTGACACAACAACACATCCAGGTGTGTTTTCAATGTTTCCAAAGAAGGATACTCCATAACCTTTCTGGGCAGCCCATTCCAATGTTTTCTCACCCTTACAGTGAAAAAGTTTTTCCTTATGTTCACATGGAACTTCCTGTGCTTCAGCTTGCACCCATTGCCCCTTGTCTTATCATTGGACATTACTGTGAAGAGCCTGGCTCTAGCCTCCTGACACTTGCCATTCACATATTTATAAACATGAATGAGGTCACCCCTTAGCCTCCTCTTCTCCCAGCTAAAGAGCCCCTGCTTCGTCAGTCTCTCCTCGTAAGGAAGTTGCTTCACTTCCTTAATCATTTTTGTGGCTCTGTGCTGGACTCTTTCAAGCAGTTCCCTGAGGTCCTTCTTGAACTGAGGGGCCCAGAACTGGACACAATATTCCAGATGCAGCCTCACCACGGCAGAGTAGAGGGAGAGGAGAACCTCTCTCGACCTACTAACCAAGGCCCTTCTAATACACCCCAGAACGGCATTGGCCTTCTTGGCCACAGGAGCACACTGCTGGCTCATGGTCAACCTTCCATCCACTAGGACTCCCAGGTCATTTTCCTCTTCACTGCTCTCTAGCGGGTCAGTCCCTAACCTATACTGATCGATGGGCTGTTCTTTCCCAGGTGCAAGACTCTACACTTGTCCATGTTGAATTTCATTCAGTTTCTCCCTGCCCAACTCTCTAGCCTGTCTATGTCTCGCTGAATGGCAGCACCACCCTCAGGTGTATCAGCCACTCATTTGAGCATGCATACCTCGGGCCTTCCAACTCTGGAAGCTGGTGCAACTGGTGCACAAAATGTTTTGCAAAAGACTTTCAATCTGGTGAAAGTGAATTGTTTTGTGTAAGTCATTCCAACCATAAATAATGCCACTGGAGAAGACAAATGTTAGAAAGAGACAGATACTGTTGCTGAAACCATCAACAAAACAGAACAACAACATAAAGAGATGCAACCCAAACATTGTCCAGGTAAACATGGCATTAGCAATGCTTCTGTTTGCAAACAGAGAAAAGGCAGTATGAGACACATGCAACTTCACCATATATTTGATCTAATCACAGTAAAGATCCAGCCACTACAAATGTGGCAGTTGTTTTACTAATCTAGATCAAAATGCCACTTTTCTACCTTTCCCTCTTTCCTCTGAAAGCATCAAAAAGCCACAGAAGTTGTGTACAGTGCATTGTTGGCACATAACAATCTGGTATGAGGGATCCATGAGTTATATAGATTTAAGATATCAAGAGGCAAAAAGAGACAGGAAGAGATTTAGGAACCCTTAAAATGTTTTAAAGATGCAGTTGTGAAAAATTGTAGATACAGGCAGGTGCTGAAGTCTCAAAAATTGCTCAAGTAACCAGCAATAATATAAATGCTGCTTGAATAAGTAACCTTAGAGTTGAATTTTTTATCCATTTTTTAATTTTGTCCAGGTATAACAAAATAGTTTCTGACAGATGTGGATTCCTAAATGTCTAAAAATAAACCTTTTGACCTGGCACAGGCCTCTGCCTAAGAGAAACTCTCAAGTTCCAGTTGAAATCTCCCGCCTCACCTACATTCCTAAAACTGCTAAATCATTTAAGACTGAAGTTTCAGAGCTGCATAGCTCTTCTTATTCCAGCAAATCCACGTGAGACAAAACATGTTTGTCAGTTAGCCGTGAACACCACTGCCGGCTGCACACTGTCTTTCTAAATGATGTGGTTGCAAAGGACAGCACAATCTCCCCTTTCATCTTGCACCATCCTGCCTTTCTGTTCTGGGTTTCTGCACTCTCAGTGACAGATCATTCCTGGCATACCACTTCATCAATAATTAAAACGATAAATACAAACAATATTTTTTTCTTCCAAGGGTTTTACATGTACAGCAAGTGGCTACTGAAAGTACCAAGTGCTCTGTCATTATTTGCATCTACTTTGGTAGTTAGTAGCCAACAGTTAGCACAGCATCTCAAGCTATCAAGATTATCACGACACTGCTGCCAAAAAGTCAGGACCTCTTATCACATCACATATTGTGGCAGTTTTAGGCTGATGCCTAGGAAATTTTCCACTCATCTTGAGTAGAAAGTGGGAGAATGTAAATGAATTGCCATTGGAGGTAAAGGGAAAATAATGATAAGGTCTAAATAACCCCATTGGTCTGATAGCTAACATAAAGTTAGTTGTAGAAACTATTTTCTCTTTTTGGCTCTTTGCTCTAGCAGATACTAGCTGGTGGGTTTTGCTTGGCTGTTGCTGACCTTGGCCACGTTCTTGTCGTGGCTAAGTGTGGCAACCATAGCAATAAGCAGTGTGAGCAATCTGGTAATAGGAGCTTAGAGCTTGATACAGTGGTAGGCCATGCTTAACACAAGTGAAGAAGTAACTAGCAGTTTAGCAAAAGAGTGCTGTGCTAGCAGTGTGTAGCTAAAGCAAAGTACTGGTAGCTATAAACACAGGGAATTATCTTGGAATAACAGGATGCATACGTCAATCAACAACTTAGCGCGGTATTAGTAGTTTAACCAATAATGTATAACAGTAGGACGTGTGGACAACTGTGGGGAACCAATGAAGCTATGCCAACTATGCTCTGTGAGTCTGTGTGTCTATATAAGCTGTAGAGGTTCCTTAATTAAACTGAACAATACTTAGATCATATTGGTCGGCCGTATTGATTCCGAACTCCGTCATCAACAGCTAAAAAACTAACAAACTACTCTCTCCTCTTCCCTTTCTCTTTTCCCTTGTATAGGAGGAAGGGGGCAGACAAGGGGAAGCTACTGGTACCTCCCTGTTTTTGTCCAGGGGGCTTCTTGTGTTGCTTATAAATTGCAAATATGTGTAAATATTGTATATTTTGTACATCTTCATTGCATTTCATGTTTCTGCTCGTAAATACAGCTTCATTTGCTTCCATCCCTGTCTGGGCTGGCAATTTTATTTTGGGGGTGATTCTCTCAAATTAGTTGGGGGGTAATTTCAAGCCACCACACATATCCTTGGATCCCACAGATGCCACTGCCACGGAAGTGTCAGCTTCAACAAGAAAACAAATGGAAATGTAGTCCTTTCTACTGTTATGTTCTAGGATTGTGTAGTAAGCAATGGCTTCTGTCCTCTTCCTTTCTCAACTCCCAAATAAAACCAATGCATTCCAGTACATTTTGTTCTAGTTGGGATTGTTTAGAGGTTTTTCTCCTTGGATTATTTTTCATTCTCATCTCCTTTTCCTTGACTTTCAACTGAAGTCTCTGCTGGGATTTTTTGTTGTAGTCTGGCTTTAAGTGTTGGGTTCTTTTTTCTGTATTCATGGACCAGTTTATCACCCTCTCCATGAAGAAGGCAAGTGTTCCTCTCGTGACAACTGTTATTTCCACTAGCCCTGGAGTCCAACTATGTTTTTGTATGTGCACAGTCTTCTCTGGCACATGCCCTTGTGACTGTGTTTGTAGGAGGTATTCCTGGTGAGCCATGCTCTCAGCCAGTGCCAAGCTGCAATGTGAAGAAGAAAGCAAGCATTAAGGCACAGATTCTAAATAAAAGCATGTAAGTGCCTAACGCCCATCTGTATAGGGCCACTGCCAACTGTCCTTGCACTGAGATCCATTGATGCAATGAAAAGATGCCCACAGAAGAACAAAAGATGGATTTTCCTGAGCTAAGGCTGCTGTGCCAGGACAAATGACCTCCCTCCTGGAGGAAGGATAGAGAGCAGGATCCTATTCAGGCACACCTCAAAGAAAGCAGTGCTGTACTTTGGAGGTCTGCTGTGTTTTGAACTGTATGTCAAGGAGGGGAAAATGATACATTTATTTTCTTTTCTCCAGATGGCCAAAATAAATACACTAGCTGGGTGGGCAAGGGTATGGGTCAAAAGAGAAAACATGGGCACACCACTTTTCTGTGGGAGCCTGCTGTGCATATGTGGAGCACCAGCAAAAGGGGACAGTTTGGCTGGGGATTTGGAGGAGAATCAGCAGCTTTGTTGTTAGACCGAAACCAGGGGACAAGATAAAAAATGGAAGTGATTTGCATCTTCATATCAATTCTTGTTGCACACTTAGTTGAATCTGTGAATGGGTGGCACAATGTCCAGGGAACAAAGCTTTTTACTCTTTCAGTATCTTGAATGCAAGGTCTTTCTGTCTTAAGACACAGCCGGAAAAGAGACTCTGGGGAGACCTAACAGCAGCCTTCCAGTCTCTGAAGGGGCTCTACAAGAAGGAAGGAGAGAGACTGTTTACAAAGGCCTGTAATAATAGTGGGAGAGGCAATGGCTTCAAACTAGAAAAGATCAGATTTAGAGTGGATGTTAGGAACAGGTTCTTTGCCAGGAGTGTAGTGGAACACTGAAACGGGTTGCCCAGGGAGGTGGTTGGGGCCCCTTCCCTGGAGATATTCAAGGTGAGGCTCCATAGGGCTCTAGGCGAACTGATCTAGTTAAGGATGACCCTGCTTACTGAAGAGGGAGTTGGACTGGATGACCTTCAGAGGTCCCTTCCAGCCCAGACCATTATACTATTCTATGACGTTCCAACCCTTAGTATGCATCTCTATGTATATATGCCTTGTGAGGGGATGTACTGGGAGATGAGGCATGAATGCATTACAGACCTGTTTAGGAGGATTTAGTGAACCACTCTTCCAACATCTGTGTCCAGCCATATAAACTGCAGCCTCAGCAGCAATAATGCAGCTATTTCAGAGCCCTGCCAAAGGATTTGTAGTAAGAACTTAATAAGATACATGATCCATCCAGGTATTTGTGCGATGATTTCACTGGTATAGTACCTGTGTGATTGTGACATGTAAATAATGAGTGAATCCCAGATGTATGCTCAGCTCATGCCATTTGATTTGCAACATGCCAGATCTGGCCACTGCAGATTCATTCTCTTTTTCTCCTTTTTGCCCATACCTTGAGAGAGGTTCTCCTCCCCCTCTACTCTGCCCTGGTGAGGCCACATCTGGAATATCGTGTCCCGCTCTGGACCCCTTAGTTCAAGAAGGACCTCAGGGAATTGCTTGAAATAGTGCAGCCAGAGCCACAAAGATGATTAAGGGAGTGGAACATCTTCCTTATGAGGAGAGACTGAGGGAGCTGGGGCTTTTTAAGCTTGGAGGAAACAGAGGGATGACCTCATTAATGTTTATTAATATACGAATGGCACGTGTCAGGAGGATAGAGCCAGGCTCCTCCCAGTGATGTCCAATGATAGGACAAGGGGCAATGGGTGCAAGCAGGGGCACAGTAGGTTCCATGTGAACATAAGGAAAAACTTTTTCACTGTAAGGGTGAGAAAACACTGGAATGGGCTGCCCAGAGAGGTTGTGGAGTCTCCTTCTTTGGAAACACTGAAAACACACCTGGAGGTGTTCTTGTGTGACCTACTCTGGGTGACCCTGCTCCGGAAGGGGGGTTGGACTGGATGATCTTTCAAGGTCCCTTTCAGCCCCTAATATTCTGTGATTCTGTGAAACACATTGAATGAATTATTTTTTATCAAAACACAGAGGAAATATTTCACCAAATTAAATTTTTTTTTAAGTGTTTTACAGCTATCACTGCTAGAGCTGATAGCTGTACACCCTTATGTAAAGAAAGAGTCACAAGAGAGTGGTCAAAACCAGTACTGCTTGTAGGATCTCTTAAACTGCAAGTACAAAAGTAAAATTAGAACAGGGGCATCCCTTAGGAAAGTAGTAAAAATGTTGCTACTTGGTCACAATTTGAGAGACAAACTAATGGAATGGTGAGAAAACAGTCAGATAACAAAGCAGGAAAACTACTACAGCCTAGGCATTAAATTCTTGACAGTCGTATGTTTGTGATGGACAACAGCCTCCTGCTCTGCACTTAAGGGTCCAAAATTAACACTTCCATCAGCTGCTGCAAGAATTTCTACTCCATTCTTTAGACTCTGAGGCTAAAGAATGTGTCTCTCCTTTTCAACACTGGCATGAAGCACAAAGGCATGCAGGGAAGCAATTCACCCATCTAACATGGCAGAATCAATACCAAGTAATTGAGTAACATATTTATTAAAGTTGATGTTAATGCTTCTCTAAAAGAAGATCATCTATGAATTGCTTACCTTTATAAATTGAAATAATTTGAAATGATGCATGAAATGTCACATGCAAGAAACTTTACTGACATGTTATAAAACTAAATAAAATTATTATCAGAATTCAGCAGTCAGGAAAATCCAAAGACATATTTACTAGATTTAGTGAATGTAAGGCTAGCAAAGTACTTAAAACTGACAAGAGACTTCTCTGAACTAGACTGAGAGGTTTGGGAAGAACTTTTGTTTAAGGAGTTCATGATAAAAGTATCCACTCTATGATGTCACCTATGTAGTGGTCTTTACATTGATTCTTTATCAAACATGCACAGAAATACTGATGACTTTACAGATCAGGATGAAGGCTGACATACAGCCATAGTGCTGACTGGGAGAGGCCACACAGGCTCTCTGACACCAGTGCCTTCTCTGTGAGACACTGCTGGCTGAGCACACTGTTTGAGGGCAGGATTTTGAAGTCACAGAACCACACAATGTTAGGGGTTGAAAGGGATCTCAAAAGATCATCTAGTCCAACCCCCTGATAGAGCAGGACTACCTAGAGCAGGTCACACAGGAACACATCTAGATAGGTTTTTAATGTCTCCAATGAAGGATGTTCCACAACCTTTCTGGGCAGACTGCTCCAGTGCTCTGTCACCCTCACAGCAAGAAGTCCTGAACACTGAGAGACAGAGACCTGAAAAGCATCCCTAAACCTACAACCATAAAATCTCTTCTGAGCGAAGGTTGTCTCCATCTCAAGACCTGTTTCATGCACACCGTTGTAGTGGCTCGCAGTGGCCACAGAGAGGCTCTTGTCAGCCTTAAGGAGCGGCGTGTGCCGGGCTGCCAGCGCTGGGGCCGGCCGAAGAGTGCCCAGGCGGTACTGGAGGTGCAGCGCGCATCGTCACGGGAAAGTTAAGGGAAACGTGACACTGGTTTCTACCTCTGAGATGTGTCCAAACATGCCCCGGGGTCTTCTTCCACAGCATACCCACCAATACCTTCAAACTCATGCTCCTTTTCTTCTCCATCTCTTGCAAGAAACTCTGTGGACTATATGCAATTGTCATATCTTTCTAAGCATTAGAATATCTGATTTACAAGACTAACAAATATTTTCAGAGTTTTTGACTGTGCTGGGGAAAAAGGGGCGGGGGGAGAGAGGCGGGGGAACACAGGAAAGGGTTTAACACCAATGAGTAATGTGGAATGTAAAGACTTCTTGTGGTGGATGTCTGTGCTGACATTTGTGCCATGAATCATAACGTGAAGTCTCCTGAATTTAGCTTAGGTCACATACAATTATTATTTTTTTAACAACAAAATAAATAGTTACCTTCAGTTATGCTTTGAGTTAAAAAATTGAAAGAGCTCTCTGGCATGGGAAAAAAGCTGGTAATGGAAGACCAGTTGATCTGGATCTTTGAAAGAAAACTTTCTTGCTTTTTAAAAGAAAAACACAGACAAAAAAAAAAAGGGGCAAAACCCCCAAAAACACAGACAAAAAAAAAGGGCAAGAAACCCAAACCACACCAAACAAAACCAAAGAAAAAAACCACCCAAACAAAACCCCAACCCACACCAAAACCCAAACAAACAAAACAAACAAACAAAAACTTAACATTAAAAAATTTATTGGAATTCAAGAAACTGAGATGCAAGAAAATGACAGGAGGATTGTAATACACCCATTGCACAGTATCACAGCAGACACAATGAGAAAAACAGAATGTCACCCATGATAACAGATAAATTAGAAACTGCACCCATCCCACACAGAGTTATCACTGGAGAAGTGACTCTTTCCGGGTCTGCCCAAACAGCTTTATGCCACACACATGCTAAACCAAGTCTGAAACACTCAGATAAGTAAAAGTGGTGAGAAGTGGTAAAAGGCCTTTTCAGGGGAGAGAATAAAACCGCTAAAAAAGATAACTAGGATGGGCGAAAGTAAGTTCATGTAGTGCTAAGTAGAAATGTGGCTGACTGCAATTAAAACCTGTACCTGGTTGTTGTTTGTTTGGGGGGTGGGGAGGAGGAAGAAGGAGAATGTTTACCACCAGAGGGGCAAGTAGAGAACATAATTTTTTATATATAACCTTTAAAAAAATATTTATTTTCCCTCTCCTCCAGTACTTTCTAACTCGTCTCTCTTTTTTTTTTTTTTTTTTTTTTTTTTTTCCTAGCTCACTCCAGCGACCGCCAGCTTTTGCTCCCTCCGGGCACGCAGGAAACCCCCAGGACGCAGGTGGGGCGCGGGGGTAAGGGATGCCGACGCCCCTCTTCCGCATCCCGCTCCCTGTCCCGCATCCCCGGCCCGCCCTCGCTCTTCCTCCTGACCGGGGTCAGGGCCGGTTCGGCGGCAGGGAGGGGGATATACGGAGCGGGGCCGGGCCGGAGGGCAGGGTTTGTGCCTACTGCGGCAGTTCGTTTGCCTCACGCATTTCAAGGAGCGCGTCGTCTGCGGGGCCGCTGCCGGCAGGCTGCCATGGGTCACCGACTCTCCCGAGCTTCCTTGGGTTTCATTGCCAGCCGGACCTACCCCGGTGGGTGTCCGCTTCGGCCCCGGGAGAGCGGCGGCGTCCGATGCTGCCCGTCCTGCCCGGGTGAGTCGCTCCGCGCTCAGCCGCGGGAAGAGAACGGGGCAGCGGCGGCCCCATTGCGGAGGTAAGGGCGGAGGCGGCGGCAGGGCAGCTGCCGGATGGCCCTGGGGACGGGAGAGATGTGTGCTGACCCGCCCGGGCAGGCAGGGGCAGAAGCGGGCTGCCGGATATGCTGTGCTGTCTCGGCCGAGCAAGGAGCCCCTGTACTCTATGTCCGTTTGGGCTGTCTGGGAGCGTCGGTGCAGGGCGAGCTGTGGGGACGCGAAGGAGGAAGCTCTTCTGAACCATGTCCACCAAAAAGAAGAGAAGCACTTCCAGAAGGGAGCAGGACTGGCCTGTACAAGCTCCCTTCCTGCAGTGGGCTCCCGTCTCGGAAAGGGGTCCCAAGCACCGGGGAGCGCTGCAACCCAGGCGGCAGGTTGGCGCTGTGCTGTACCGCCACAGAGTCTCCTGCTCACCGAGCAGCTGGTGGCTCTTCGGGCACCGGAGCGGGGTCAGAAACGCGTGTCCCTGGCACCGCGCGTCATCTGCAAGGCAGGGCTGCAGAGCCAGGGCTGACAGCTCGGCTTGACATTTCCTCCGGAATCACCCTAGTTTTCGTCTTGCGAGCAGGAAGGCAACTCCAGAATGGTATGTGGCAGCAGAAATGCAGCTTTTCAGTGCTCCATGATGAAGCAAAACGGCACTCCTCACCTTAGGGAAGGGCACACGTGTGTTGCAGTCCAGTAACGACACTTGCCAGCAACATTCCTGACATCTTGGGAGCTAGCCACTAGTCTGGTTGTGTCTGCCTCTGTTTTCAGTGTGGCATCTAGAACAATACACTCGGGCAGTTAAGTACCCAGCAGCAGTGGCCCGTTTTTCTATTTTGGTTGCACAACCTGCAGTCCTTGCTGCACCTCTGCATGCCCCCGCTCAGATCTTTGTTCTGCAGGAGAGGTGTGCATGCTGGTAACTGGAGGATGAGCTGAGCTGTTCAGCTGTAAGGGCTGCTTTTTGGAGTTAAGTCACTAGTGGGCATAGACCTTAATTTTTCCAGAGTAGTTTGTGCAGATACACTGTGCAGATAGAGAAGGTGCAGTAATGCCATGATAGTGGTTTTGTGATACTGATGTTCAGTACTTTTTGAAATGCCAAGTTGAACTAACAAGATTTTTCGAGTTGGTTTTGAACTGTTATTAATAGCTGGTTGTTATGAATTAATGTCCCAGCATGAACTGGTAATTGTAAATTTCTTGCATGGTAGGTCCTTTTTTACCTTGTTCCCTTTGCTCTCTCTCTCCCTTCCCCTGCCATGTGCTATCTTGGTTATTTTTCTAAAGTAGTTACAAATCTAGTTCCAGCACCTTAACTTCAAGGGATCACTCACTTCAGTGGAGACATGATTCATTTCTTTGCTGAATAGAGTTGTAGGCCTCTTTCTCAAGTACATTTTGTTAAAGTGAAAGAATGATTGGAGCAAGATAAGGTAGTATTAAGTTCTTAACCTAAAATGCAAATGGACTTCTAAGTGAACACTCCTGTGTCTCTTCCACCAGACTTCTTTTGAAGTGCATGACAGGTCCAAAACATGGGGAAAAAAAAAACCAAAGGGAAAAGTTGGTCTTTGTTTTCAAGGTGACCTCTGTAGGTTTGAGTAAGTCCACTTGTGCTGTCAAAATGTTACTGCACCAGTATAATGGATTACAAAGTGGTTTAGCTGATTTATAACCTTCATTTTGCTTTTTGTGAAAATAGACCACAGCTATTTTTAGCATTTCTCATATTCCCTGTAGATCAGGACAAGGAGGCTGTGTAAACAGATGAAAGTGATTGCTTCGTTCTGCTCAGTAGTGTGGGATTGGGTGACGTTCTGAAAAGTTAGCAGCAGGATTCACCCGACCCTGGATTAGTTTCTTCATTGGGCTCTAGTTCCCTGCTGGGAACGTCTCGGGCAACACATTGCAAGCTGTTGATCCTCGTCCTCAGGGAACTGGTATTTAAAACCATTCTGGAAGACCACTGCAGATGGAAAACAAAATTGATCCAGTGGTGGAAGCGTGCTGTTGGAGCATGCTAAATTGCATGGGGTTGGCTGGCCTATTTTCCTACTCTGTGCTAAGGTGAGTAGTGGTGCAGTGTTAGGATGGCCTGAGCAATTCAGCTTTGACAAGGAGTAAAGCAAACAGGTGGATTCTTACATTCAGCTTGCTGCCCTACAGACTGGATTCAACCCTATACTTTGTATTCACTGTGTTCCCAGCAGGTGACCTGCGCTAGATTCTGTGATCCTGCTCTGGCAGGGGGTTGGACTTGAAGATCTCCAGAGATCCATTACAACCCCTAACATCCTGTGATCTTTGTAGCCCTGAGCTGTGTAGTTTTAGCCCTGTTTGCTAACTGCACAGTGATCAATAATACAATAATACAATACAATACAATACACCAGGTTGGAAGAGACCTTCAAGATCATCGCGTCCAACCCATCAAACAATCCAACCCACCCAACAACTAGACCATACAGCCAAGCACCCCATCAAGTCTTCTCCTGAACACCTCCTGTGAAGGTGACTCCACCACCTCCACGGGTAGCCGATTCCAATGGGCAATCACTCTCTCTGTGTAGAACTTCTTCCTAACATCCAGCCTAAACCTGCCCTGGCACAGCCTGAGACTGCTTCTGCTTTCTTCTGCTGCTGGAGCGGGCTGGTGTTCACCCATCCAATGCACCACCATAGACCTATTCATATTTTGATATTGTTACACATTCTACTCTCTCATGAGGTTTTATAGACAATGAATAATGCATGGGTGTGGGAAGCAAGGGAAGCTGTTAGGTGGAGGGATAGTTTGAGGTACAGTGTACCCAGATCATGCTGAGATCAATACTCTGAGGTGATTAAAGGGAAGCTGAAGGCTCTATTTTTAACATAGTAAGAAATCCTGGAAACCTGCCAGGGCAGGCAGCATCCTTCCAGACCACCCCAAAATCATACTTGCTCTCATATCCATATTGATTCCTGGACCACCCTAAGTAGCATATTTGACATAAATTACTATTTTTCCTGTTCCAAAGACAAAGTGAAGCCTATTTTTTAACTTACAATAAGTTGTGCCTTAGGGGAAGGCCAGATGCCCAGTTGGAGCCCAGCTGTCCAGCCTACAAGGCTGGTGGATAATTTTTTCTCAGACTGTTCTCTAGACCCACTAAAACTAGTGAGTGGCAGAAGGAAGATTAGAGTTTGAGGTATTTGGGGAAGCTGAGTTTGTGTGTGTTTGTTTTTAATGGGAGCTGTAGTGTAAATCTGTCTTGTGCTTGCATAGAAATTCTTCCAAATGCAAAGCAAAGGTTGTCTTCAGGTAGGTTTGCAGTTTACTGCTTGGAAATGGCGTGCTGGGGGAGGTGTGAGCTTTCACACCCTCCAGTGGTAGAAGCAGAAAGGCTGCTGCAATAAATGGGCTTGGCACTAATATTAAGTCTTCTACAATTAGCAAATTTTCAGCTGTTTTTTATGTGTAAAGACGAAGCACATGTGGTCTTGATCTGGCTGTTGTGTTCATAGGGCTATTGCTATAACTCAATTACTGTTTATTCATGCAAAGTAAGCATTCAGCCTGGAGAATAGGAAACTTAGAGGGGACCTTATCACTCTCTACAACTACCTAAAAGGAAGCTGTAGTCAGGTGGGGGTCAGGCTCTTCTCCCAGGCAACTTGTGACAGGACAAGAAGGCATGGTCTGAAGCTGCACCAGGGGAGGTTTAGGTTGGATATTAGGAAGCACTTCCTCACAGAAAGGCTGATTAGGCACTGGGATGGACTGCTCAGGGAGGTGGTGGAGTCACCATCACTGGAGGTCTTTAAGAAAAGATTGGATGTGGCACTTGGTGGCATGCTTTAGCTGATGTGGTGGTGTTAGGTCATAGGCTGGACTTGATGATCTCAGAGGTCTTTTCCAGCCTCAAAAATTCTGTGTTTCTGTGATCAATGCAGAAACACGAAGTGTGGCAATGCAGTACTAAACAGTATTTATGCCTAATCCTTTTTGTCATTAGATGTATATTCAGACTGCAAAATTAGCTACCTTTAAAGAAATGTCTTATTAAAAAGTATGACTGTTTCTAGGGGAGGCACTCCTCCTATTCTCCCCACAATAGTAGCTGTGAATGTAGAAGTGTTCAGTTGTTGAGCAGTATTTTTCAGATGTGCTTCATTACTGGGAAAGATTTAACAAGCTGGTGGGAAGTGTAATGTCAGAGAGTAAATCTTAACAGCGTAAACCTGGGGATTTTTGGTAAAAGCTCAAACTGAGAAATGAAGGTGAAAGGGTGCTAGTTGTGTTATGTGATTTCTGTAGTTTGTTTCACTGAAATGATTCCATACATAGACGTTGGTGTTGTGAACCATCTTACAGGCATTGCATCTACTACACCACTGTTGTGAAAAGCTGGTCACAGAGCCTGCTCATAGAATCACAGAGTCATAGAATCGATAAGGTTGGAAAAGACCTCAAAGATCATCAAGTCCAACCTTTCACACAAGACCTCATGACTACTAGACCATGGCACCAAGTGCCACATCAGATCCCCTCTTGAACACCTCATACTCCGCCTTAGCAGCTGATTTCTAGGCAACTCAGCTCAGGAGGAGCTGCTCAAGGCCTTTAATGGTAGTTGTTCTTGACTTCTTATCTGCTTTTGATGATGATGATGATGAATTTCATTATTTAGGATGGTAACAGATCATGTTAATTTGACAAGTATTAGGTTGGTTCTTTGTAAAATTAAAGACTAGCCCTGCCTGATCTTGCAAATGTGATTATGGGATTAGCTACATGCCTGTGAACAGGTCCACTGAACTCATGGATAGTGTAGTTGGCAAGTAGCTAGTTACCATGTTTTCAGTACCTTATATACTGATTTCTTTCTTCTGCTGTTTTACTGCATAGACAAAACATGGAGGTTTGTGTGTGTGTGTTTAGGAAAGTAAATTTGTTTTCTCATATTTGGTAATGACAAGTCATTTGGTCGTTTCCAACTGCAGCTGACAAAGACATAATGTATTGGAGTATCATTTTTAATAACTGGAAATTGTGTTAGACATCATTGAAGGGAAGTACCTCATACATCAGACTGACAGACAAGTGCCCTGTACATCTATTTGCTGTTAGAAATCATTGTTTATAAAATTAAAGTTCCCTTCCAGCCCTTGAAAAGAAAGTACAGAAAAATGGAGAAAGCCAAGAAAGAACAATTAATTTTCATAATTAAAAAAGGTTTTAATAAAAATGGAATGCATGTAACTTTATTTTCAAATTAGATTGACTTTTCCTCTGTAGTCTTATTTTTATACCTTCTTATATTTAGGTTTTATTGTGGTTTGTATGCAACTTCAAAAAAATCTCTTGCACATTTTGTTGACTGCTGCAACTGCTGTTTTAATCACAGAATCATAGAATGGTCCAGGCCAGAAGGGACCTCCAAAGGTCATCCAGTCCGATCTCCCTGCAGTCAGCAGGGACATCCCCAACTAGATCAGGTTGCCTAGAGCCTCATCGAGCATCACCTTGAATATCTCCAGGGAAGGGGCCTCAACCACCTCCCTGGGCAACCTGTTCCAGTGTTCCACCACCCTCATAGGGAAGAACTTCCTCCAGATATCCAATCTAAATCTGCTCTTCTCTGTTTTGAAGCCACTGCCCCTTGTCCTGTCACTGCAGGCCTTTGCAAAGTCTCTCCCCATCCTTCCTGTAGCCCCCTTCAGGTACTGGAAGGCTGCTATTAGGTCTCCCCAGAGCCTCCTCTTCTCCAGGTTGAACAACCCAAGTTCCTTCAGCCTGTCCTCGTAATAAAATGTATGTTTTCATATAAAACTTATAAAGTTGTCCTGATTTTGGCTGGGATAGAGTTAAATTTCTTCCTAGTAGCTGGTACAGTGCTATGTTTTGGATTTAGTGTGAGAATAATGCTGATAACACACTGATGTTATATTTGTTGCTAAGTAGTGCTTCTCCTAAGTCAAGGACTTTTAAGTTTCTTATGCCCTGCCAATAAGAAGAGGGGAGGGGTACAAGAAGCTAGGAGGGGGACAGCCAGGACAAGCTGGTCGGAGGGATACTCCATACCTTGTTTTATATATATACCCCAGTATATAAACTTGGGGAAGTTAGTTGGGAGGGGCAGATTGGTGCTCAGAAGCCGGCTGTGGGTGGGTCAGTGGGTGCTGAGCAATTGCCTTGTGCATTACTTGTTTTCAATTGGGCTTAATTTCACTCTTTTTATCACCTTCATTTTCATTGCTATTATTATTATTGCTACTACTATTATACTTAAAAAATAATCTCAGTTATTAAACTGTTCTTTGTCTACAGGTTTTACATGTTTTCAGTTCTCCTCATCCCACTAGGGAGTGGGGAGCAGGGAGTGGAGGAGCAGCTGTGTGGTGCTTAGTTGCTGGCTGGGGTTAAGCCACAACAAAAGTGCATCTGTTGTGATTTTTAGAACAGAACACTATCTTGTTACATTTGCTGCTGTTTGAGTTTGTTTTTTCTGCTCCTGCCATCGCATTTTGCTGGGGATATATGAAACTAATGCAGTGTGGCTACTTGTTTTTTTTCTGGCTGTTGTTTCACATAGTTTCACATTTTAATAACTCAGACCTTCCCTGTAAAAGCTGAACTACCAAAGTTCTTAAAAAGAGATATGGAAAGTTCTTCTTAATGATTTATTCTTATCCTAGCAATACCCCAGACCTATAACAAAACAAGCAAACAAACAAAAAAGTCTGCTGATATGACTGTAGACAGAATATAACTTGACAAATGGTTTTGAAACCACTAGATCAGAACAATTTCATTGCTGGAGATTGGAAAAGAAACAACCAACCAACCAAAAAAACCCCACCATAATTTGGATAAATGGGAACTGGGTATTAACATGGAAATAAATGATGGGGAAACAGAGCTGCTATTACAGTACATGTTAATGTGATTGCTTTCCTGAAAGAAAAAACAAGGGACTTTTGTTGACTGGCCATGGAAAATTGTCTTTATAAAGATCCCATCACTGAGTATATAGCTGGCTCAAATCTGTTGTGAAATTATACCCAAAAGACACTGATATCCCAGACTTTCTATGAAATCACATCCTTGTGTATCTGGTAGAAGAATCTGTTTCCAGTGTTCGTGAATGTGTTTGTACCACAGATAGGTTCAAGGCCTGGGCAGTTAAAAAGGAGGTGGTGTCTGCACTCCTGAACGGGTTGGTCTCATTCTGCCCCCAAAGTCTGCAGAGTCAGTTCATCCACATGAATGAACTATTCAGTGTATATTTTATTTAAAATGCTGTAGGTGCAGGGAAGGGGGGGGAGGAAAATGCATTTAAAAGATTAATTTTGACAGTGTGTTTCTTAATGGAATTGTTTTATTTGTGTCTTCAGGATGTTGACCTGAAAGCGTATCAAGAAGCTTTGGATAACTACTGTCCACACCAAGGAGGTGATCAGCTGGAACTGCAAGAGGATAAGGAAGACACAAATCAGGTAAGTTGTGAAAAAGTGGAAGAAGGGAAAGCTGTAAAGAGGAAGTGAGGAAGAATATAGGTCTTGTCACTGAGATAGAGAGTAGTGGAAGAAACAGAGTAAGTGATTCTCAAAGTAGTATTTGAATTCCTCTTTTCATTTGGAGTGTCCTTTGCAAGGGCAGGAAACAGTGACTACAGATGATGGTTTGTGAATGATGCCCTTGTACACCTTCTCAAAACTTGCCTCCCCCAGTGTTGTTTATGTAGTTGAAATATTCTAAAGTTTACAGAAATCACTTGCAAGTAATTTTTCAGTTGGGTTTTATTTTCTTCATCATGAAGGTGTGTTTGTGGGCAAGGATGATGGTTTTTTTTTGGCCTACAAACACTTGAGACATGGATGCTAAATTGTACTGATGTAAAGTTTGATAATCAGATGTAGAGTTACATTTGGGAAACAGGATTGTTCAGGTCTTAACATGTGTGTTGTAACTAGAAGGAAGGAAATAATAATGTTAAATCAAAATGGGTGCACTGTGGGGTTTGTTCTCTCTCAGAGCTACAATGAAAAAAAGCATTCCTTCTTCTTGAGACCTTGTAAAGAACTGAGACACTGGGTTTCCTGCCAGCCTCTCTGTTTTCATTAGAATAGAATAGAATTAACCAGGCTGGAAAAGACCTTTGATGTCATCCGAGACCAACCTATCATCCAACACTATCTAATCAACTAAACCATGGAACCAAGCACCCCATCCAGTCTCTTTTAAACACTTCCAGTGATGGTGACTCTACCACCTCCCTTCAGGTAGTTGTAGACAGCAAGGTCTCCCTGAGCCTCCTCCTTTCCAGGCTAAGCAACCCCAGCTCCCTCAGCCTCTCCTCATAGGGCTTGTGCTCCAAACCCCTCACCAGCTTTGTTTGCCACTGCCCTGGCAGCTAGGCTTATTAAAATAGTTGATTTTTCACAGTGGTGGGTAGGAGCAGTCTCAAGAGAGGAGGAAAGCCCAGTTCTGCAGGACACTCTTGCCATGGAGTCATTCTGCTCATTCTATCAGCATTACACCTCCCATCTGGATGAAGACTCAATGGCAGGGTTAGCAGCAGTGTTTCACAGATCTGTGCTCTGCTTCCTCTCACACTTAGAATTTTTGTCTTCTTTATGTAAAATAACTGTGCTTTACAAAGCTTTTCTGCTTCTTCTGTTGCAGAGTAACCACAACCATGGAGATTCCCTTTTCTCCTTAGAGGGCTGTTTCCAGCTTCTGTCATCACAGATGGAAAACATGCTAGAGGTAAATGGAAAAAGCACATGTATTGCTAGCAGACTGGGATACAGTCAATGATTACTGGATAATGACTTACTGAGTTTTCATAGAATAGACTCATAGGCTCAACCAGGTTGAAAAAGACCTCAGAGATCATCAAGTCCAAGCTATTACCTAATACCTAACACCTCATCACAACTAAACCATGGCTTCAAGTGCCACATCCAATCCCTTTTTGAACACCTCCAGGGACAGTGACTCCACCACCTCCCTGGGCAGCACATTCCACTGGCCAATTACTCTTTCTGTGACGAACTTTCTCCTCACCTCGAGCTTAAACTTCCCCTGGTGCAGCTTGAGACTACGTTCTCTTGTTCTGGTGCTGGTTGCCAGGGAGAAGAGACCACCCCCACCTGCCTACAACCTCCCTTCAGGTAGTTGTAGAGAGCAATGAGGTCTCCCCTGAGCCTCCTCTTCTCCAGGCTAAGCAACCCCAGCTCCCTCAGCCTCTCCTCACAGGGCTTGCGCTCAAGGCCTCTCACCGGCCTCACTGGCCTTCTCTGGACGCATTCAAATATCTCAGTGTCCTGTCTAATAAAAAAAACACAACCAGAAAACACAATAGTGAATATATCAACAAATCAATGCAGTAAAACTTACCTGAAGACATTAAAGACATTGGTATTCACCTTTTACAGCAGCTGTCACTGGCTCTACACAAAAAAATTTCCCCAGTAATTTGTCTGGGATTTCAAAACTGTAAAGTCTTCTCTGTCACCTGGTGTTCAAAGTTGGAATAGAGATTCTGGACAGCTTAATTAGTTCAACTAATAATTCCCTTTCTCAAACCTAATTCCAATTTGTACTTAACACAGCAGCTCTTGGCGTGTTTCTCTAGAACAACATTTAGTTATTAAGCAGTAGCAGCTATGAAGCAACTGCAGCCAAAGTTTCTGGAGTTTCTATAAATACTGGGTCAAATGCTTACAAGGCCTTACCTTCAAGCAGAACAGACCCATCTTTGCTGTAAAACAGATCAGATAGCATAAGCAGCAAACCCATTTTGTTTTCTTATTTTCTGGGCTTCTGATACTGTTCTTTATGGTTGCCTGTCTTCAGAAAAAAAAGCAGTTGCTGGAGTCTGTCTTCTGCAGCTCATAGCTGCTGTCATTAATCATTAAGCTACTGCCTACATTCCCATTGTTGGCAATACTGTAAGGACATCTTGCATTTCCCACTGTAGGAGACTTAGAGGCTTCACTTTTCCTCTGGAACACCTTGTTTTACAAATCTCTTAAGTTTGATAGTGCCTCCCAGCCCATAAATTAACTTCCTTCTCTGTTCACATTTGGTAATGGCTTGTACACTGACAAACTTCAGAAGCTTATCAGTTCAGTTTTCCCTGTTCTTTATTCCCGATTTGAAAGGAATGTGGTTGTAGCCATTATGCTGCTATGTGGTTGCATATTTTATTTAAGATTATTAATGCACTGTCATCTTGTGATAACCCATCTACTGGAAATGGATTGCCTGGTTTTATTCCAGGTGAAAACTCTTCACTTTGAGGGATTTTTTTAATGGTTAACTTCCTAAGAATATTTCTTCTCTAGGACTTAATTGAAACACCAGGTTCATCTGTGAGACTACAGGTAGTCTAGTACAAAGTACCTCCCTAATAGAAATAAGGCAAGACTCTTCTATTACATAAGCTCTCAGTAAGCATAGGAGAGAACTAAAGGTGGTCTTTCTGGTACATCATTCCTTCCCTGTGAAAAATGCTTTCCATGTTGTTCAGTAAACTACAGTCAGGAAAGTCCTTTCCTGCACCACAGTAGGGATGCTCAACTATGGAAGAATCACATCATACCAATACCTAATGTATTTATAGTCTCAAGTTTATTGCATCTATTTATTCTATGACTGTTCTACTTGTCAGCACAGGCCCTGGTACAATCTTGTGCAGTGGCTTTGAACTTCTAAGATGCAACAGAACAGCTATAACCTTAAGCCCACCAAAATTGGGCCTTCATACTACTGAAGCATTAACTGTATGGACTTCAGGGCTGAAGCATCATACAGTAATGTTACTTTTTTAAAGAAAGATGGAGGAGTCCTTTAAAGTCAGGACATCCACAGGTGGGAGGGATGTTTCCTCCAAATTAGTCAGTAAAGGAATTGAGTTGAAATCTGACTACAACAGACCTCGGTTAGGAAGGAGTTAAGCCAAATGTGGCAGCTCACAGCCCCAAAAGCTCTGTAAACTGTGAAAACAAAGGAGTGAAAATGTGCCAGCATGACCTTAGCATTCCTGTCCTCCTCCTTTTTCCTTTCACCATTGGTCTCACTGGTTAAGTCCTGCCAGTGAGCTATTGGATCTTGCTTAAGATGTTCATTTGCTAATGGCTCATCACCTGGAACCAGCTCACCCTGGAATCTGCACTATCAAGGAAGGGGCAGGACCACCCCTCCTAGAAGGGCCTTTTCTTAAGACCATGTTACGTAGGCTGTAGCTTGATGTAAACTTACCAACAGTCTCACTTCTACCTCTTAACAGTCTCACACTGTCCTTTGCAAGTCCTCCTCCTCACATGCCTTTAGTCACTTTTCTCCTGCACCCTTCCTGCTTCCTCTAGCTATATGCCAACACAGGTTATGCCATATACAAATGGAAAATAGCATTTAGGGTAACTAACATTTTGACTTTAATAGATTTAAATAGTAGAACATTAAAAAAAAATAATTGCTCAAGACTGTAGGTGAGGGATGTAGAGGCATCTATTTTATTAAAAGTCTCATTTCCCACCCCCACCTCATACCCTCCCCTCATCTTTTAGGTGAATTTACTGGAGGATACACAAGTTGCTACTTCTGGTAGGGGCCAAGAACCATCATCCTCACACTACAATGTAAGTTTGACCCAGACACTTTGCCACTATTTCAGTCCTCATGAGGCCACACTGCTGAAAACAGACCACCCCATGGAATCACATTCAGAAACAAGGCATTCACAAAGGCAAGACTGTTGTCCTCAGTCAGACTCATTTATCACAAATCCAGAATCACTGCTTCATGGGTCACACTTGACAGGGCTGTTTCCAGCTACTGACATTGGAAACCTAACTGCCCCTGAGAGTGATTTTGATAACATTAAATCAATGTCTTTGGCTTTAGAGGACAGCTCTGATCCTATAGAAGTTTCTCAGCTTTTTGAAGAATCTGGCCTAGATTTGGCACTGTTTTTGAATTCAAGTCACAGCACTGTCTCTTACTCAGTCAGCAGTGAAGGTGCTATTGGGTACAACAGTGATACTAATTCTGCTTCTTCACGTGGCTTAGAAGCCATTGGTGGCCACAGCCAAGGACACGCTAAATATGACCATGTGGAACAGCCAGGTGATGCAGAGTGTTCTAGAAAAGCCACACTCAAACAGTTTCTACATAAACACACTTACCATCAGCTGCCAAGTCAAGCAGCATCCACTCCAGTTGTTCATCAACAGCTGTGCATGAAGCCATCAAAGGAAGTAAAGGACAAGTGCTGTAACACAAGTGATACAAAGCTCAGCAGTGATGAGCACCCCGCAAACTCCCTGACTATACCGTTTTCAGCTGAGGAAATTGTGAGCATGCCTGTTGACTCTTTCAACACCATGCTAGCAAAGAACCAGCTGACAGACACCCAGGTATTGCTTCTGCGTGGCATCAGACGTCGCGGAAAAAACAAAGTCGCTGCCCGAAACTGTCGCAAACGCAAACTGAAGGCAATTCTGAAGTTGGAAGAAGCTGTGTGTAACCTTCAAACACAAAGGGAGAGCCTTAAAAAGGAGCACTCTCAGTGTAGCAGATCCATCAGCCAGCTGAAGCAGCAGTTAAAAGGCTTGTACCATGACATTTTCAGACACCTGAAGGATGACCAAGGCAGACCTGTTAACCCCTGCCAGTATGTCATTCATTGCAGCAGTGATGGCAGCCTTCTCCTAATACCCAAGTACTCAGTCAAACCAGAGCAGAAACAAGATAATGAAAAAGAGCACAAACAAAAATAATGTGGCTGAAGATCATAGATTTTATTTTTCCAAGGGAATGCCAAGGGTATTTGTGTGAAGACTGGAGGCTGGTGATCACTGCATTGCAGAGAGGCAACTACATTTGAGGAGGAAGACTGCATGGCCAAGGATCTGGCAAACCCAGAGATTGGTGATGCTAGAATTGTGTTCCAGCTGAGGCTTCTGAATGAGGAACTGTTTTAATTGAAGAACTAGGCTAGTACCGTAGGTGCGCGTTATACAGACCTATGTAAAACTAGGAGTTTAGTTCCTGTTGCTGGGGGAAGAAGAACATCAGTGTGGTGAAAGAACAAGCTTTAGGTTGCACAGGGAAGAAAAATGTGTTTGAGTCTTCAGTACTTGATGCTTCATATAGAAAGTGACCTTATTTAGTTTAGCACTGAAAGAAAAAGAGCAGCTCAAGTTCATCTTCTCATTAAATTCACTGTCTTTCTAAGAGAGGCTTTGCATTTATCCAGAACCATTGTGCTGTTTTTAAAGTATCTTCAAAGTTATGGGTTTAATTTGCTTTAGATTTCCCCCAGATCATTAAACTAAATTAAATCAGACCAAATTACTATTTATCTGTACTTGTGCTAATGAGGTTACACTCGAGAGTTGCTTTCATTGAAGAGCTTTTGGGTTTAATATTTATTTATGCTATGAAAAAGACATTTTGTTCACTTAGGCACTTAGAACCACTTAACCTTTTCTATTTTACAACTTGAAAAGGATCTGCAAAAAAAAAAAAAAAAGATGTCCTAAAAGACTGCAATGAATGGCAAGAGGTTTATTAGTTTGCAAGACATTAACAACTAGATAGCAACACTCTTTATGTCATTTTGTATACAAACACCATGAAAGTGGTATTAAAAAAAGAAATAAACCATTGGTCATGACAGTGTAGAAACTTCATGGGCAGTATGCTAAAGAAACACTTGGATCAAACACTTAAAAACTACACATACACCTAATAGAAATTTAAAAGCCAAATGATACCTTTTCAAGACTCTGCCATTAACATGTAAAATCACGTTTGCACTTGTGTTTACAGTAACTGGTAGCATTGTGATTCTTGCTGAAGAGGGAGTGCAAAATGTACTGAATTACCGATAATTAGATCGGCCAGTTTGAAATATTTGCATTTTATATATATATATATAAAATTTCAAAGTCTTTAAATGAGTGCATCTGTTACCAAGTTTTGTCACAGCCTCACATCAATAGAGTAGATTCACAGTGGAAACTCCTGAGAGGGGCCCTGAAAGGTTCTTGCTGTTGGTGCATTGGTGTGACGCATACCTGTCTGAACCACTAGTGCAGCAACTTCAACCAAAACATGCAAGAGGTACAGATGATAAATGTGAACTTTATTTCTAGTGTCAAGGAAAAAAAACAATGAAACACCAGATGACATGTCTGAGTCAGCCCAGTTGTCATGTTTTAATTGACATAAGCATTCAGAAGTCTCTGCATGACCTACGTACACAAATTCTGGTAAGCATTAAGAATGAGGCCCATAAGTGATAAAACCCAAACCCCATGTATTTCTCGTTTAGGGCACTGCAACTCAAGTTTCTAGTCTTAGGACAAAAGGGAGGGAGTACAAAGGAGAAAAGGGCCTTATGATCCCCAGTCTTTCAGTACAGTCAGTGCTGCAGATGTCTGTAAAGCCAGCTGCCAACAAAGTAAAGCAAACAGCCCAACTGGGCAATACTTAGATGATTAAGTTTTGGCATACACTGAAAATAAGGAAGCACGTTCCAACTCTGAACTTCAGCAAGCAACCCCAACAGTGACATCAGCCAGTTAGAGATCAGTCCCAACCCTATTCCATTCCATGTAAATTTGCATATTACAAAGTATCATGAGCTGTCCTCAGCAAATGCCACTCATTATTGCTCCAAAATTGCTTCTTTTATAATCTGGATTCCTGAGGTCAGCTAACAACTATACCTCTACAAAACCTCTGAGTGGACTGAATTGTAACACTGCTGGCGACACAACATGGAGCATGAAGTCTGGATGCACTATACAATTTTTGTCACACCTTCACCTACCTACTCAGGGAACACAAAACTGTAGACAGAATTCAGATCAATGTCCTGCTTTTTTCCCCTTTTTCCACCATTTTTACCCCAGACTCAGCATACTTCTGAGTGTCTTCCCATTCCGTGACTAGCCTGTGTTGAAACAAAACCAACCCCAAATGTTGTCTTGGGTAGAACTTAGATTTTCACATCCTTAAATTATTTGTGGAAGCTCAGCTACAAGTCAGGAGAGAGCAGGTTTTGTGGTAAGCTTTCATCCCAAGATAAATAGTTCCCAAGTCTACTTTTACGAGGCCCCTATAATGGCCTTTCAACCCATGTACAAAAAGGAGACATTGTACAGGAAACAAGCAGCTATGCAGGAAAACAGCTGACAGAAACTTCTAACTCAAATAGTTGGAAAAGGTGGGATCCTCCTGACTTAAGTTTGTCTTAGCTTTCTTACTGATGAGACTTAGCTTTAAAGAAACAAAAATCCCAAGTGTACAAACCAAAAACTACACTGTGTAAAAGGACATGTTGTGATACCAGTTATTTTAGAGCCAGGTGTCTATAGTGAAAAAGCTGTTAAGACTGCATCCTGCCTCACTGAACAACAACAGGGAGAAAGGCATCTCTCTGAAGAAACAATGAAAACACTTTCAGACTTGTTACAGTGCTGGCAAACTGCAAAGCTGAAGATTGGCAATTTAGCCGTTGATAATGCAATTAAAAAACCGCAACACAAAACCAAACCACTAGTGTGGGAGTTCTCCTTATTGTTCCCATGGTAAAGCTATTAAGCAATCTGTAAGATTTGAGTGAACACTGGGTTCGTTACATTAATAACGAAAGTAACAGGTAATCATTATCTGCAAGCGGTTACAAAAGGTCCGACTGAGCAAGTAGAGGAAAAACAGTGGGTGGTGGGGAAAGCACAAAGAATGCCGATTACCTTCCGATTACTGCTGGTAGCAACACAAATGCACTACAGAACATGCTCAATGCCCTTTGATCACCCCTAGAGAAACGCCCATTACAAACAAGTCAGTCTAGCACTTCATTAGAACGCAGTACCGTGAGCAATGTTCGCGACTCCGTACAGGCACACCGCAAGTAAGCGCTCACAGGCGACTGGAGGTGTACTGCTGTGACACGGCACCGCTTTGACCGCTGACAGGTCTGCAGAGAAGTGCAGTATCACCTTTTGGTTTATTTAACAGACGTGGCTTTTTACAGAAGCCAAGTGAAGCATCTTCCTGCTCAAGAGCTTTTACAACCTAGTTTTAGGTGGGGTAACCAGAATAAAGGAGTAACCTCATTGAGAACAGTTTGTCAGTTTTAAGTTTGTCCCAAAATACACACGCTACACTAGTCACAGGAGTAATGGTTCTAATGGCAATCTTGAGGGCACAAGTCGGTAGAAGTCTACAAATGAAGCAACAGGACACTTGGAACCAGGTTCTAGTGAAACTATTTATTAAATCAATCAGATGAGACACATGCAACCGTGTGGAGTTGTATTACTGTAGATTATGTCAAATGCACTGCAACTTGATACCTGCTACAGCTACTGGAACTCCAGTAAATGCATCATTAATTTTCATACAAGAATTCCCAAAAATGGACCAAGAAAGAGCAGACCACGTAAGAAGCAGGAGGAAAGAGGATGGATGTGCTGGCAAGAACTTTGGACAGACCACAACCATTTTCTAGGATGTGCCCATAGTCACTTTCACACAATGAAGCAACACGGGAAGTCACACAAGCCACTTTGTACACAACTCAAGTGCTGTTGACCCAGTATGTTCATAGCACCTGCCAAAGCAAGTCACACAACCATTGAAACACTTCTAGTGTTGACAAATAAACCAGTTCTTGCTACATTAACTGGAATAATGCCACAAACCTGTAATGCAATGCAAATCAACACTAGCTGTAAAGCAGGAACACAGCTGTTAAAAGCAACAGTATGGTTTCTGGTAAAACAGATCAATGTTACCCAAGAAAAACCCTTCTGTGTCACACTCCTGCACATTCCTACCAGTACTGCTGGATAAATGAGAATAGAAATTCACACCTCCCCTAGAAGGCAAAGTAACAGCATCACTACAGGATTTCACTGGTATCACGCACTCTGCTTTGCAGAGAAAACTGCTAAAGCTACAGGGAATGCCTGTTCCAGTACCTTCTCAGCAAATCCTCCTCGTTCAAAGGTGGTCAAGCTGTCAAAACACATTCATCTGACAGCTACTTCAATCCTTATCCATGGTTTTGGGGATTTGTTTTTCATTCCCCAGGAGTGGTAGGATCTCATCCCCATGTATGTTCATCACAGTAAGAATAGTCTTCCTCCCACACACACAAGTTCAGTTCCTGCTAGTTTTAAAATATTCATATTTTTTTGTTGTTTTCCAACACTTTCCAGCACCCAAAGCACAAATAACGTGCAAGTGAGCAAAATTCAGCTTTCACTGTAACACCCAGAACAGTCGAGTGGCCAGGCCCCCAGTAATGACCTCTTTTCACCACTTCAAGTAACACGCCTTTTTTTTTTACCCCTTGTCCCATACTGGTTACCAACAAGTTGTCTTTCACACTCTTTCCTCAGTTCGCTCCAGAAAAGCATTTGCTGGGCATGAGCCGACTTAGTACTGACATGATCCTCAGTTCTTAGTACACCAAAACATACTGACTGGCAACATGCCCCTTATTTTGAGAACAGTCTGTAAGTGACATAAACCCAACTTCTTAGGAATTCCAAAGTAGGACCACAAATTAACCACACACTGTTGTTTTTATTCAAACCTGCCAGCTTTCAGGATCAGGCTGCCTGAAAATGGTGACTTCTCTCACTGAATTCATCAGTGAACCCTGTGATTGTCACTGACTTTAATTATTAACACCATACCATGAAAGACAAGTCAGAGGTTCAACAGTAAGACAAACAAGAAACTTTGATTCAAATACTCCACACTTCCAAGACTTTAAATATTTTTTGCATCTGCTGTCCCTTACACTCCCTCCCCCTGCTGCCAAAACATCGAAATTAAAACATCTTCGTTATGGAAAATGTAACATACTTAAATCTTTTTGCAAAGCCACTGAAAAGACTGTAAGCATCTCAAACACAAAAAGAATAATTAAACCCCTTTGAAGTTTGTGGTGTTTTAACGTTGTATGAATGTGGACTTGGCAACTGTAAAGAAAATCTTCAACTAAATCTAAGTTACAGGGAAGAAGGCAAAGTCCTCATCATGTCGTCAACTCATTCTGTTGGAAAGAAGAAAATAAAGGAATTTTGTGCATCTTCATTTCCTGCTTCCACTGCAGCTCACTGGTGACCTATGCAACTATTTCAGAGTTCAACTTAAAAACCAGGGGAAAAAAAGTCATATATAAAACCTTAAATAATTCTGAATTATATAAAGAAGGTTAAAGCCATCATGATTCTGCCAAAGTAAAGCATGTAAAAGTTTAAAAGAAACTGCATATGTAGGCAACACGTTCAACAGTACAGACTGAAGGTGACTTTCCTCAATTACATTCCCAACTGAAGCTTTCCCAAACTTATTTGGTTTGATGGGTTTTTGGTTTTTTTGTGGTTTGGGGTTTTTTTCTCCACAAGATGCAGCTATCAGTAACACAGTTCTGGTAGAGCAGGAACTCTACATTCCATTGTCTTTCTCTCCATGCTGAAAGCTCTTTACAAACTGAAAAGACTAAAAAGCTATTGACCTATCACATTTTGACAGTCTGAAGTGGTTAGTTTCATTATAACAGGAAAGGAGGAGTTAATTTTATAAAGTGATATAAAACACAGCCAGAAAGCTATTTTAAAGCAATTGTGTCCAACAGCAAAAAGATCAGCATTTTTAATTTGTAGCACTGTTTCTCCCAACAGGGAACAGATGCCTATGGTCAGATGTGAGTTCTGTGAATACACTTTCAAGTTGACTTGATTTTTAATCCACCTTAAAATGGAATGTTTCCAATCATGAAAGGGTCTAAAAGCTGCACATAAACATTATTTAATGTTAGACACACACTAGGTTTTATTAAGCATTACACTAGAACTACTTTGGTATAAAAAATACTTTATTTTAAAGCTATGAAAGTTATAAAAATATGTAGTTAAACTTTCTACTCACAGAATGTTTGCTATTTTAACATTAGTGATTTTTTTCTCCTAACAAATCCGAATTTTATTAGAAATGTTTACAAGACATTATTACTGTAATTTTTTAAAAAACCCAGCATTACAGGGAGCTGTACTAATTGTGATGTTTTATCAGTATTCATTTAACCTCTAATTTTTTAATGAAGGCAGCAAAAAACAACTATTTTCTGATGATACAGAATTTCTTATTTCTTGAAGCGTTTCTGTGGTTGACCACTTCTTCATTAGTTACCTGCAGCATGGCACCTTCCTGCCAAAGAAAAAAAAAGTGTATCTGAAGATGTTTATCACATATGTCTAAACCAAATTACCAATAGGGGAACTTCAGCCTTTTTTTTTTTTTTTTTTAATTTAAAAAAGTATAAGCAGTTCACTGGTGTGTCTGTAACACAAAAGGAACAGGACTTATTAGCTGAGTCCACGTTCTTCAATGAGTAGCCTTTTAAAGGCAATGGAAGTTTGAAATTAGGGCGGTTTTGGTTGCCTTTTTTGTTGGGTTTTATTTAAAAAACAAATCTAACAGAGTATGCCATCCTTACTCTGAAAAACCAGTACTTCCTGATTTTCATTAATTTGAGGTGTAAGCATTCAATGTAGCAAGAGTAAGGCTGGCTGAATTTGGCACTAAGGTTTACTAGCTGCAAGAACTATAAAAAATGGTGGAAACCTCAACATTCTAGCCAATTCCAATTTACAGTGACATTGTACACTTGTGAAATACCACCTGCAGTTTCATTTGAAGTTTTCACTTCCTCTCCTAAAGAACTGCTTATGCAGTTGTTAAAAGAATGGACGACACATTCCTTCACAGAGGCAGATGTATTCTGTGGTGCAATTTTTTTCCTTACACAAACAGTCTACAGTTACTTGGGAACCTTCAGGATGAAATGTGTTATATAAAATAGATTACAGTAGACAAGACACAACAACAGAATTCATTTTCAACAGCACAGAACTAGCTTCATTGCATTACCTTGCAACCACCATAATGCACAGACTCCCAAGAAAAAAAAATGTTGTAGGATGCAAAAAATAAAGTTGTATGATTGAATTAACTTGTGACCTACCATTTTAACTACCAACACCAGGGATGGAACCCTTGCAAAGCTTTACTAATGGACACTTGCAGGTCTCATTTGTTCAACTGTAGCAGTGTACAGTGGCAGCAGTCTATGCTTGTCCAGGGTTCATATCATAGCTAGATTCCAGTAGGAAAAAAATATGTTAAGTAGCTGAAATTAACATAAATTTGTTTGTAAAAAAATTTAATACAAGAAAACAGGATTCTCAAATTTCTTTTCAATTGGTAATTGTTAATTCATTTCTATGTTAAACTACATAACAACAATCACTATACTGAAAGAATACTGTCATACAATTATTAGTTTCTTGGTTTTGGAACATTAAGAAAGAAAAAAGTAAATAAGATCTTACCTAAAGAAGTTTAACTGAAGCTTAGAACTACTTTGCTCTAGACCCTCAGCCTTCGTTGGCATCCTTATCAACTACTGTAGTTAAAGCTTTGCAGAAATACAGCGCAGCTTTTTAAGACTGGCTGAACTTAGTGACGTTTTCAAGAGTTCTCTTGTACTAGACCTGTGTCCCTGGAAGAGTACCTCGCTGGGGATACTTCCTTTCCTTGCCATTGAAGAAGCAGCATCTAAAAGATCTAAAAAGGTGTTTCTCCTTGCAGAGATATCCCTTAAGTTATCTAGATACTTTAAACCTGGTAATTTACAGACAACATACTTTTTTCTGACCAGCATTTAATTTTACATGTACAACAATAGCTTTATGTAACTTGTGGGACCTTATACTACCCACTCCTTGCCTTATTTTACAATATTAAAAAAAAAATCTAAAATTACACAATATTTCCTTTAGAATTATTTTATTAAATCATAAATGTACAACAGCTTCTTAACTCTACACACGCACTTAAATTTTTAAAAGGAAAACGTTATGTCTTATTACACCATGATCCTGGCTAATAGCTTTTCAAAACTTTGAGAAAAATCTTAAAAAAGGTTTCACATGTCACCTGAAACTTACAAATTTAACATTATCAAAGGAATGCTTCTACACTTACAAAGACCACTAGAAAGAAACAACAATTAAAAAGCTAAGAAACTGTCTCAAAGGCATTTTTACAATCCTTCCTCCACAGTAAGGTAATGTTATTAAATAATCCAAATCCATTCACAAAATGGCTCTCTGCATCTGCTCTGGTGTCTTCTGCCATATCACTGCATATTTATGCATGACTGAGATAAGTGTTTCCTTAACATTGTTATTTCGATAACCTGAAGCTGTTCTGTTACCTCTGGGCTCTCATCCTCTCCTATTTATACAGTGAAGCCTGTTTCAACAGAAGTAAAGAGTAAAAAAATAGGTTATGAAATTATTCATCTAACCATTTTTTAAAGGAAAGATAATATGATCCTAAAAAGCTTATAACTCCTGCAGCTACTCTCAAGAATCACTGCAATTTAAACATTTATAAATATACTTACCCATGGCATGCTTGTAGAAACTCAGTAACGGCTCCTCCCTCCATAACCACCACTCCCTCCACTACCCCCTGGACCATAGTTCCCTGCAATTGCAGAAAAACAAGAAACAGAATCAGTACATCAGTAGAATTTTAAATTCTTCCTACAGATTAACATCCCTTTGCTCCAAGAGACTGCATATACAAGAGATTTTAACATTTTCCTGTCTCCCAAGAATTGCCACAAGAACTACATGCTGAAACCTTAGAAGATTCAAGCGTCACACGCCATTTGATGCGGTGCACTGTCTTGGGCCTGGAAGGGCTCACTTTATTTCCAGGCTAAGCCTTTTAAGAAAGGGGTTTATGTTTCTGTTTCCATCTCATAAGCTTTACACACCATATTAAGTAACACAGACAACAAAAAGCAGAGAGCATTAGAAAAAATTAACACTGCAACAAGGGGGCAGGGAGGGAGGGTGGAAGGAGGAATCCAAGTTTAGTGGACACTAACTAGACTCTACAAACAGCCTGAGTTGATAGATAAGAACATATAACTTGAATAGCATCTTTATGATCTGGAAACTGCAAAACATTTCATAATATTCTAGAAGAAAAACAACAGCACCATCATTTGTCTTTTAAAAAACAGCAAAGTTTCCTTGAGACAAGCTTTAGAACAGCCTCAAGATGAGAAACTGTAGCAAACTTGCAAAAACAATGTGGGCATTGCAGTCCATCCATTGCACAAATTATCCAATTTCTACAGATCAGTCTCAGACTCATACAATGGTTCGGGTTGGAAGTGCTCTTCAGAGGTCCTGGCTCTGACATGAGCTTGCCACCTTCCACTACATCAGGTTGGTCAAAGCTCCATCCAACCCAACCCAACCATGAGCATGTTTTTCAGGCATGAGGCATCCACAGCTTCCTGGACAACCTGTTCCAGTGCCTCACCACCCTCACTGCAATGTATTTCTTCCTTGGACCCATCTTCATCTATCCTCTTTTGGTTCCCTCCCACATCCTCAAAAGAGTAAAGCCCACCCCTCTGGCTCCAAGGCAGGTCAGGACATATACAGTACCTCCACCATATGGTCCCCCCATGTTCCTGCTGCCACCAAAATTTCCACTCTTCATTGGACCGTAATTTGAAGGTTGTTGGTTATAGTTTCCAAAATCATTATAGTTTCCACTTCCGTAATTGCCTGCATTATCAACATAAAAATGAATTAATTCCTAGGTGAGCTAGAACATGTACAGTGCTCACATAATTATCTCATTGGGATTTTAAATTAAGAACAAAATCACAGAAGTATTGCAGCACTGTATGTTTCAGATTGCTTCTTCTAACTATTACATACTATTTGGAAAGCAAGAGCTTCCTCAGACAACGTTTTTACCCAACACCCCTCCCTAACCCCCCCAGTCTCAAATGATTTGTACTTATTTACAACTGAAATGCTTGGTCATTTCAAGCCAGTAGGTTACCTCCTCCATAGTTGTCATAACCACCTCCATAGCCCCCACCCTGGTTGCCATATCCAGGTCCTCCTCCACCATATCCTCCTCTTCCACCTCCGTAACCAGGACTGCCACCGAAGTTGCCACCTGTGACAATATAATCATTTGAAATAAGCTTTTCTCCGTAAAAGGCAATCAAATTCTACAGCATCAGAGGGTATTTATCTTTTTTTAAGTCTACAGCTGAAGGGTAGAAATTTCTATGAACACTGTTCCTAAAAGCACATACCAATTCCCACCCTAAAGGAATTGTGACCAAAACCCACCAGCCAGACTGCCTACAAGCCTCAACTGAAAAATGCTTAATTAAAATACTGGTTTTCCAGGAAATTTAAGAAACACTGCTATTCTAAAAGGAAGAAAATGGCATGGTTATCTAAGAAATAACCACACAATTTTTCATATAAAGGTTTAACATGACACAACAGTCATGTGTGCTTCTTTAACACAAAGGCTTTGGCCATTGATACAGATGGTATGTAACGTGAAAACATTTCTGCATGAGAAAAAAAGCAACCATCACCACCTAAGTAGTGAACTAACCTCCAGGTCCTCCACCATATCCATTATACCCATCACCAAATCCACGGCCACTTCCATACCCATCTGTTGGAAAAAAAAAAAAAAAAGGCAAAGTATTTCACCTGAAGCAAACTGAATTCTCAAACCCCTGTAGCCTTAAGGACCAAACTGCAGGGATTACCAATTAAGCACACATACAGCTGAATTTAGAAAAGCGTATGTGAATTAACACACCCAACCACTGCTCTACATTTTCTTGAGTTTATAATTGGTTTTAATTTCAGACACTGCCCTTCCACTGCAAGAGTCATGCAAGTGCTTCATAGCATAACAAAGAAGCCTCTGAATTCACAGCATCACAGTATCCTTAAGGTTGGAAGAGACCTCGAAGATCATCGAGTCCAACCTCACTGAATTCCTTACGTTTATTTTGGGTTTTAGTAAAATACAAAACCCAACTAAACCCACCCCCCTACCCTCTCCAACTTCATTTTACTGAATAGCCACATAATCAATTTGTGTACTACCAAAGAGGTTTTCAAGTTATTTAAGTTAAAAAAAAAAAAAAAAAAAAAAAATCTCTAACTGCTGCAGCTGCACTTAAAACTAAACAGAAGTAGCCTACAGATTACCCAGATCCAGGATGACAGCATACCTGGAGGGTGGGGTGGGTGTAGAGAAACAGACCGAAAAAAACAACCCCAAACCCCACCACCAACTGAAGGGTACAAATAGGCCTGTCTTACCAGCTCCCCTCTGAAATTGCTGCCAGGTCCTGGACCGAAGTTGCCACCACCTCCACGTGCATCACCAAAACCAAAGTTCCCTGTAACCATTTATAAGCAGTGAGATTGTGGAAAGCAAACAAAAAAATCCATCACAAGCCACTACCCATTACTTGTACTTACCTCCTCTCCCACTCCTAGAATTTTGAACTTCCTGCATTTCCTGTCTAGAGAGAGCTTTCCTTACTTCTGCATTATGGCCATTGATGGTGTGATACTTCTGCACTGTAACGTTATAAGAAACCATCAGCAACAAATACAGAGCATATCACGCTTCCAAAAATTAAGTCATTTCCAAATTAACCCCTACATATTCCTTCTCATTAAAAAAACCCAACACGCTAACACACCGCAATTTTTAAGCGAAGAAGCCAGCAGTTATTTAAAATACATGATGCCATACAACACACCACAGCCATCAAATGAAAAAAAAATAAATTAAGCTTACTTACATACTATTTTATCCACGGGATCATGGTCATCAAATGTGACAAATCCAAACCCTCTTTTTTTACCAGACTGTCTGTCAGTAATGATTTCAATAGTGTCAATTTTTCCGTATTCCTCAAAGTAGTCACGAAGGTGGTGCTCTTCAGTATCCTCTTTAATACCACCAACAAATAGTTTTTTCACAGTAACATGAGCACCAGGTTTTCCAGATTCCTGTTAAAAGAATCCTTTAAATTACCACAAATAATTCCACTAAGCACTATTCTGCCAGGATTTCAGGAATAGAATACTGAGATTTTCAAACGGTGAGGTAGCCCTCTTACAACACATGTCCCTGCAACCTTGCTTCAAGGGCCTTCTAGAAGAGCAGTAACATGGGGTAATTTGGAGGTTTTTTTTTCCTCCCCTATGTCAAAGCCTTAAAAGCACTGAAAAAGATAGACAGAAACGCTATAAAATCTAAACATGTTTAGACAAAATATTAAGATCAACTGTTCTGAAATACTTGCAGTTCTTTGAAACAAGTAGTTTCTAAAAACAAAGATGAATCTGCTTCCCATTTCCCCAACAGCAGTGAAACCCACATTCCACTGATGTCGACCAGAAAGGCTCCTTCAATCTCAGCAAATCCACAGCTATGCATTGTAACCCCTTTGCAAAATAGGAAGACAACTCCTCAGATTCATGAGTTATTTTTACACTAAGCACCAAACTGTTGTATTAGGTAAGAAATTACTTATTCATGCATTCTGCAGGAAATTGGAAGAAAACTAGCACAGCTAACAGGGCTACCAGTGGTTAAAATTTCCATTTCCCTTGACCTCTGGGATAGCTCGGTAAATTTCAGTTAATCAGTTCAAATGTGCTGAACATCCACGTCCAACTTTAAACTGGTAAACCCTCCCAGACCTCTCACAATGTTGTAAAACAGAAGACACTTAAAATTTGCACTTGCTCCTTGAGTATGTCTGTAAAACAGTAACCTCACTAAAAAATTGACAGGTGCCCTGCATTCCTATGCATACAATTACATGGCACCTGGGGCTAAAACCAGTGTAGTCCTAAGATGATTCTGTACATCACCACTGGAAAAGTGTTTTCTGTATTCTCTAATTTTAGCCAGTTCACTTTTACACATTTTAGAAATACCAGAGGGTCAGAAGTCATTGAAGGGAGTTCATTAATTTGAGGTTCAGCAACAGCAACTGTTTCAAGGAATAGTTTACATCATTAGAGGAGCTCCGATATGTTTCCACCAACAATACTTTTGAGACTCTAGTTGTATCCCTTGCATGACTCTTCCATCAGAATAACTTAGCAATTCATTGTAATGATTTTATCTATGTAATAGCTTCATTTGACAGATCTAAAGTGTGGGAAATCATGCCCCAACTACAGGCTTAACTGTCCAAAACAGAGATTCCTTTTATAAGGCATAAAAACTACTTGTTTCAAAACCATGCTTACCTCTCTGGCCACAGCCCTTTTAGGCTCAACCACCCTTCCATCAATTGTGTGAGGTCTTGCAGCCATAGCTGCATCAACTTCAGCCATGGATGAGAATGTTACAAAACCAAACCCTCTTGATCTTTTGCTTGCAGGATCCCTCATTACCTAAAAACAATAAACACATGGAAACCATTTCTACATGGTTTGTATTAAGCTTAACACTAACAACACTTAGAGAAAGCAGACAAACATCTTCCTTGATTTGATTTCAAACACAATTCTAATGAAATAGCAGGCCATGCTGATTAAATACATGAATGATACTGTTCAGTATGAAAGACACTGAAACCACTGTTGTCCTCCAGGACTCTACCTGCAACTCAAAGATGCTGCTACATTAATGACATGTGTTAATATTTATGTGGGGTTTGGTATTTTGTGTTTGGTTTTGTTTCTTTTAATTCAGAACTTTTTTTTTAAGCTCTCTGAAGATCAGTTTTAATTCATGTTACAAAAATATGTTTTCACTGCTCCCAAAACAAACTCAGTGGAAAAACTTCAGCAAGAGTCAACTACCTCTGAAGGTATTTAAGACATATAAATAAGATGCTTACAGATATGGTTTAGCAGTGGACTTGGCAAGTGTTATGTTTGTACTTGAACTCTACCATCTTAAGGGTCTTCCGCAACCTATGATTCTATGGATGTATTGCGCAGAAAGACCTCCTTTTCCAACTTCATTGAGGCTGCTTACCATGGTAACAATTTTCTGCCAAAGCTTATCAATAACACACATGTAATAGAGCTTTGTGTACGCACTCCTCCCTAATGCACTTCAGCATGTGCCCAAGTTAAACTGCTGAAATTACTGGTTAGAGATAATCCAGGTTTTATAGGAAATATAGTAAGAATGATCCCTCACTCTTACCTACCAACAGATTTTGCAAGGGAAAGTCTATGCACAGCTTCAATAGACTGTACACTTAAGGAAATTTAACATTCCATCTTTTCATTAAACTATCCAGAAAACAAACTCCCCACTTTCACAACTTCTAAACATTCTATGTCATTGTTGCGTACTGGTACACCAAACTTACCACACAGTCTGTAAGCTTTCCCCATTGCTCATAGTAACTCCTCAAGCTCTCCTCTGTTGTTTCAAAGCTTAAGCCGCCAATAAACAGTTTGCGGAACTGCTCCTTTTCCCTCTATGTCAAAAAAGAAGATTACATTAATATAATTAACAATATCCTCTCTGCATCAGTGTCATCAGACAGTAAGTCTCCCAAGAGTCAAAAACTTTCAGTAAGACATTTTTCAAAATTAAGTTAGGCTTAGTTTTCTCGTGCTGCTGAAGAAATTAAGTAATTCATGCACTTTTAGTACAGAGATTTTAATAAATGTCCTTCTTCCCATTTCTCCCTCAAAATATTAATGAGGGACACTACACTCAAAGACTTCCAGAACAGTCCTCTCAAAGATCTTTAGGAGATGCTTTTTAAAGAAAATGAAAATAAAAAACAAATCAGAAGTTCATGTTACAGATAACATTGATCCATTCAGTCTGATTGTATTCCAAACAGCTTGAATTGTTGTACTGGAACACTACCTTGCTGTTTACTCAAAGCAATAAAAATTAAATTAATATACTAATTATAGCTAAAAATAGAGCCTCTGTAAAATTAAACTGGAAGTAAATCTATGCACCTTCAACAGGCACAGTTATCAAAACTAAGTGGGTTCCCTTTAAAACAGAAATGTGGAAAGCATTTACTCATATACCCACAACATAATTATGCTTTCAATAAAACTTTGTTGTATTACCTTTCAGAGAAATTATTTCTGCAGCTGTTCAGCAGAAATTTCTGCTGTAATGATAAGTACATAATTAAAAATTCCAAGACCAACAAATAAGTATTCCATTTGTTGCTCTGTATGTAGCATGATTGAGAGTTTTGCAATTTCATTTCAGACAGCAACAATCAGTAAAAATGCATTAGATAGTAGTCCCTTTCCACAAAATTTAAAATGTCCAAATGCTGTTTGAAAAAGAACTGTCCTGCTAGGGACAAGACAATTCCAATGTAATTACTTGAACTACGTGAACTAACTAACTAATATTACTACATGATTTTAAATATCCACACCTGCTTGGGTGTTTGGCTTTATGTTTTCTCTAAGGTGGTAGATGTTTTTAAAATAACCTAAACACCTCACAGTTACCTGTAACTCACTTATGCAGCATAATCAACTATGCATGGGACATTAAGAAAAATATAAAAAAGAAAACTGGATTACCAGTGACAAACAAGGATATTTGGAAACCAAGAATAGTTTCATGTGCAAATGTTTTTAGAAATATTACACCAATTGGCATGCATATCAACATACATGCTTTCTTAAGCTGTCCAAGGCAGCTCTCGATCTAGCTGCATGAATCGAGACAATTAATATTAGGACTGGGTTTCATTCAAAATGCATTAACCTCTTAACAGCTTGGGATACTGAAGTTTAACAAGGATGACAACCGTGAGAAAAATAATCATCTTTCCCACCCCCAAATACTGTATTTGAGAACAGTTATCTTAAATGTCTATTAAAAACACTTGGAATCTGCTAGTAGACCTAATTTTTTTCTTCTAAGGAGCCGAGAGGCACTGTCTCCTTGTACAGACAGGCAAAACTGGACACAAGTTTAAAACCCATGTTATATCAAGCTCCCTTTTTACACCTGGAGTTAATAAAGGAAAGGATGTTGCATACCAGACTTGGACTGAAATCCTATGCTGCAAGTCACAAATTTGTAACCAAGACAGAATTTTAAGCAATGATTCTGAAAAAACGAAGCAGAAAACCCACAACTCTTCCTTCTAATTGCTTCAGTTCTACTTAAAAATTAGAGACTACTTGCATACAGAATGTGTTTTCTATGGTCCTATGTAATTAATAGCTATATGTCTAGTAATGCACTTTTGTATTACAAAAATAAAGCAAGTTTAGTAGGCAGGTAGGATTTTTCCAGAAAAGAGTTAGGGTTACCTTAACACATGTAAATAAAACTCAAGGAAAGAACGGAATGTATCAGCTGTAACATCTCTCATTTGTAAGGGACAAAATTATCATACATTACTCATTAAACTGTTAATGCTCATAACAGATATATAAATTCGTTGAAATGGTAATTTACCATGTACCGTTACGCAGAACATGCTGTACCCAGAACAACATCCAGGCAGGACATGGAACTAATGAAATTCATTACCAGTTTTTCAAATAAAAAAACAATGTGAAAACACCGTGAACATGCTGTTCCACTAATATACACACAGCCTCTGGATGTAGAAACTACTTATCTTACATGTGGGAGTTCAGCCTAGCATTAACCTCCCACCATGGTCCAGAAAGCTCTGACCATCTGAAGTTCATGCTGAAGCTGTAAATTGTATGCTAAGAATTATCATCACTGCAGTCCCTCTCAAAATCTTGATGTAAATACTCATTTGGTAAAAACTCCACATACAATCCATTCCCGCTAAAGTCCACAATATAAAAGCTGATACAAAAACCTTTCTCCGGAGTTTCATAGTACACTCTGTGGCAGAAACACCGTGCAAGATGAAATCAATCTCCATTAATGCTTATTTTAAGCCTTCCTTCACAGGCTTAAAACAACACTTTTAAAGGACTGGAAAATGCACGGCCTTTGCTGCAAAATTCATCATAAGGGCAAGGAAATGTATTCCATGTAACAATAACGTATGCACAAATACTCCAAGCTGATCACAGATTTCTCCAGAGATAAGAACCTGAGTAATAAAAATAGTAAAGAGACAATCAAGTAAGATCTCTGAGTTATGGTTACACCCGCTACAACGGCTAGGCCTGCTGAAAACGTAGCTGACTTTTACTGGTACGGAACTAAAAAGACGTTGCTCGTTCGCTCTCTTTTCGCCCTGGCCCAAGCACCCAGTTAGCCCCTCCACGTTCTACACAGCTTTGCAATCCAACAGAGTGGTGCTGCCCCTTCCCCCACTGTCTGATGGCGGTGAAGCAGCTTCCGTGCCGGCTCCGCCATGTGGCGGACAGCAGGAAAACAGGGCCCCCGGAGCTAGGAGGGGAAAATGGCGCCCAGAAGCAGCCGCCGCCCCCAGGGACCGCGATGCGGCGGGAAGGAAAGAAATTCTGAACGCACCGAGCCCAGATACAGAGGCAAAATTAAAAATAATAACAAATTAAAAATTCCTATGAACAATAACAAAACCATTACCCGTCTCTCTTCAGGTTAAAGAAAAAACAAACCCTGCAAACTGCTTCTAATGTGCTCTAACACAGACGGTACCGGGAAGACCTTGTAAGCGCTTTTTTGCCGCCCACGCAAGATGCTAGACACTGCAGTTGCCAGCCCGCCTCTTATCCCTTTCTACCCCTTCCACGTTATTTGCTTTCTTGCCCTCGGAGTGATCTTCACCTCACGCACGGGCGAATCTCGGCGCCGCCATTTTAACCCCCCTCCCTCTCCACCACCGCCATTACCAGCAGCGCCACCCCGGTCGGTCAGCACCTAGCAGGGCAAAGGCGATTCCCCAAACTGCACGCTGACTGACCTCCATAGCCGTATGACCCCCTCCTCCACTACCACTTTAACGGCGGCCCGGCTAACGGGCAAGCGATTTAGGAACTTGCCAACTGGCCACGCACGGCTACCACAGCTTCCGCCTTCTCAGCTGCACGCTAGCCCCAACTGCCGCTTCTAGAACCTTCCTTCCCGCTAACGCCTCCTTCTGCAGAAAAATACCCAGCCCCCTAACCCGGGGCGCACCGACAACAGCACCCAGAAGAGATCGTTACCCGGTAGTAACGCCCAGACCCCGGAAAAATTCATTCCTTACTAATAACCAAACACGACACCCTCCTCAAATCAAACACTTAGTTTTCCCTTTTCACGTACCATATTCTTCATGGTTTACGCGTTCCTTCTGGAGAGTACCGTACGGTTAGTCAGTAATGGCTGCCTGAACTGTTACGTAATTTGAAATTCAGCTCCGCGCAGAGCTAGCGCCCTCCTCCAGCCCAGGCTCGCTTCCGAGGTTTTAGGTTTGCTCTTTTTTTTTAAATAAAAAAAGGTTGAATCTCGAGCTTAAATGTTTTCAAAGGAGCAGCAGCTCTGTATAACGCCCCTACGTGTTTTTATCACGTAATAAAAACTCATCAACTCTGTTAGTAATGGCTCTCTCCGAAATGAGCCGAAGGAGCCGTCGTCCTCTAGCTTATCCGCTTCGACAGTCGCCGGAAAAAGCCGATACGAGACTCAAGCCCATTCGACTGCCTTCGGCAATTTCCGGAATTTGCCGAAGCAGACAATAATGACGCTCGGACCCCATTCGGCAATTTCCGGAGAAAAAGACGCAGTAGTCATCGACTATCCAGCTCGTTCGGCAATTTCCGACAACGGAAGAGACTCACAGTACGTGCCCGAGCGGAGCCGAAACGCCCCGATCACACCTGGCACCGTGCCGCTTTTTCTCCGGAAATGGCCGAACGGCCCCGAAAGCTCAAAACTCAATGCCAGGGTTTATAATTAGCCGAAGGCGGCCTCATATCGCTCTCTCATCCCCTGGCCATTGCCCTGCCCGCTGCCACCCGTAGTACTGACTGAGAGCAGGCGGGAGCCGAGCAAAAAGCGCATCCCCAAAGCCTTCCCCTTCCCCCTCTGCCCGTGCAGGAGGAAGTGGTAACTACCCAGATTTTGGCGCCAGCACCAACACATCACGGGGGCCAGGGTAAAGAAAGAGGCGGACTGCGCCGCAGACTGCTCCACTTCACCCCGCACTGCCGACATCGGGCGCGCCAACCGCTCTTGCCCCCTATTCATCCTATCTTTCCCCTATCCGTTTTTTTTCCTCTTCATCAGGCCCGCACGCACCGCGACAAAGGGTGAGTGCTGCCTCCCGCGCCGTAAGGAAATGGCGCTGGAAAATGCTCCTTTCTTCCCGCCCCCTCTTTTCGCCCCATCCCCAGCTCCTGGGGAAAGCCAACGCCGATCAACGCTCCTCATCCGGAGCAAAGCTTCTCCTGCCGATTCCGACTCCTTTCATTACCAATAAACCAATCTTTAAGTTCCTTCCCCCACCAGCACCGTCGCTAACAACTAGGCCTCCCCACCGCAACGCGGGAAATGGCAGCGCTCCAAACGGCCCCCTCAGACACGCCGCAACAAGCTTCAAACACACCCCGGCGCTATTTGTCCACCCTCCCCGCTCCTTGAGCTTGCCAACGCCGCCCCTCCCGCATCGACTGAGGGCCTCGCTTCTACGGGCGGCGTCCGCTCAGGCCTAATACGCCCTCATGGCGGCGGCCATCATGGCGGCCGCAATTACCGGGTGCCGCTGGCCCGTTCCCCGCCCGCCGCCCCCGGCTTACCCAGTCACTTTCTCTGTCGCCGCGAGGCATCTTCCTTCTTTTGGACGCCTGACGCGGTCCTGCGGTAGCCCCCCGTTGGAGAGACGTCTTGGCCCCCTCCTGTGCTGGCGGCGACGACGACGGTATGAGGTTGCAGCTCGCGCGTAGGCGGTGCCGTGTGCTCTGCCCCGTCAGCCGCCGGCGCGCAGTGCTCGGCCAGCCCAGCCCCACCAGCCGCCGTGCACGCCCTGCCCTGCGCCGCGCTGCCGCCCAGCCGCTCCCCACCCCCTCCCTCTCCCTCTCTCTTTCTCCCTTCCCCCACCCCCCGCCTCAACCCCCTCAGATGTCGCTGTTGCCGCCGTTGCTCAGTGCGCGCAGGGCGAGAGCAAGGAGGAGACGGGAGACCCGAGCGGCTGGACACCATTGAAGTCTGTATCCTTCTCTCTTTCTCCCTCTTTCTCTTACTCCATCCATCTTCTTTTCCCCCTTCCCCAGCCGCGACTCCCCTTTGCGCCCCGCTGCGCAAGCCTTGCCTGCGGCCCGTTGCGGGGAGATACGGGGCGCAGCCCGCCCGCTTCCTCCCCTCCCCCCCCCCCCCCGAAAACCCCGTCAGTACGCTGCCGCTTCCTTGGCGGCGGGGGTAACGGGCGGAGCAGGGCTGCCCGGGGGCCGCGGCCTCGGCTCTGGCACGGCGCTTCCCGGCCTTCCGCGGCAGGGAGGGAGGGAAACCTTCAGAGCGAGCAGGCTTTGCCGCGGGGAAGAAGGGTTGCGCTGGGGGGCGGGGGCAGGGGCAGCAGCATCCGCGCGGCGGTGGCGGACACGCTCGAGAGACAAAGCCAGTCCGCCACCGCCGAGGGGCGGCCTCCACCGCCGGGCGTCTCCGCTCTCCGGCGTGTGCCGGGCCCGGGGAAAACGTGGCGGGGTAGGGGAGGCGGCATGGAAGGGGCCCTGGCGGCGGGAACGCGGCGCACGGGGCCTGCCGGGCAGCGTATTTTGCTCGGTACGGGAGCGGCGGACCCGCGCCCCGGCCTTCGCTGTGGGGCGGCGGGCAGGCCCCGTGCCGCCCGGGGTAGTCCCGTTAGTTTGCACGGTGCGTCCCTGTCGGCCTCACGTGCGCCCACCACAGGCCCGAGGCGCAGCCTTCCCCAGTAGGCCTCCGCAGGGCCGCCTTTATTTTCTGGTGGGGTGGCACGGGGTTTTTGTTACTATTATTGCTGTTTATTTTCCCCTTTCTCCTGCTTTTCAAATGGGGACAAGACAACTACTTCTGCGCCGGGGCCCTAGCCCTAGTCCCTCTCCCACTTCACTTACCCCACCGCCTATGGGACTGCCCAAATCTGCCTCCCGTGTCAGGGAAGAGTCCGGCGGGATTACAGAGTCCGGGAGATTTTCTGGCCTTGAACGACTTTTCTCTTTTGCCTTGCCCAGGCATAGGGGGAATTCTAACAGTTCTATAGTTTGCAGTGGGGCGGGGACAATACGTGCCTGAGAAGGTGGCGAGTAAGAAAAATGACATGGAAAAGGGGATGGATTGTGTTCAGCATCATTTGCATAGGTTAAAATGTCACGTACAGTTTAGCGGAATTACTACTGCTCTAGGACCTTAACTCTTGCAAACTTGAGAAGCAGAAGGCAACGTTATAGTTGCACTAAGATAAATACTTGCTGTTTTAAGCATTTAATACAGTGTAAGATTATGGGTGACTCATTATTACACCACAGATTATGTAGCTGCTGCCCACCAGATTCGAAGTTAATATGCCTAGGGGTATATCTCAACTGCCAGAGTCTGAGCTCTTGTTCTGTTGGGTTTCAGGAAAAAAGCATCCTTGATGGTCCTCCCCCTTTTCCCTAGAAACATCTCTGTGCCTTAGAAGGCCTTAGGGAAAAACCTTTTTTCAACCCTAATATACCGCTTTGTCAGTATTGTTTATCCTGGTTAGCATATCGGTGTGTTACTGGGTTATGCCGGACAAAGTAGTAACCTACTTTTCGTTCTGGATTTAATCCGTATTAGAAATGTTATATGCAGTGAATACATGGGGGTTGGACAAGGACCATGCTTGTATTGGGATGCCTTTCTTTGAGTAATGTAAACTTCCTTTTAATTGTCATGCATTTTTCTAGTAAAAGCTCTGCAAGTCTGCAATAAAAATGGCCTCCAATAAAACTGCATTGGTAAGTTCATGCACACCTAAAGTATATAAGGATTTAATCAACATATTTTTCTTCAAACTTATGACTTGGCATCTCCATTTAAAAGATACATCCACATCTCCCCTCCCCAGTATTATTCTGACCAGAATTTCAGGTCCAGAAAGTAAGGCTACTAGAAAGGACATTGGCTTTAATAAATCTGCCATTTCTAGAGAGACTTGTTGGGAAAAAACCAATTAATTAAAGGACTTTGTACTATTTCACCTGTTCTGCAGTGGAAAATACTGAGGATTTTTTTAGACTCCTTTCAGTACGCCATGTAATTCATCATATATGTGAAAAATCAAACCATGTATTCATTTAATTTCTCCCAGTGTATTTGGGGAAAACTAATTGCCTGAGAAAAGGCAGTTTTTACAGACAAAAAATAACATATCTGGGAAACGATGCGGCATAGTTAAGATGCCTTTGAAATTATTTTTAACAAATAACAGTTTCTTTGAATTTCATAGGAGCAGTGATTATGAGATGTCAACCCCTCCTGGACCGTTATAATGATGCATTCATGGATCTCAAGTCCTCTAAAGCTTTGCTTGACATTAAAATATGGACTTCTGAGGGCAGTTGGTTGCTGGTTACCATTCAACTAATAATGATACATAGCTTTGTGAAAGACAGAACTCAAAAAGTATAGCATGAGATGCATCTGAGGTTGAGGTGGGGAAGTGAGCAAAAATACCCATGTAGAATTTGAAATTTGGAAAGCAGAACAATGGATTTATAATGCACAGAAAAGGTCTGTTCTGAAATTTACTGAAATGATTACTGGTTGACCCAGATCAAGATAGTTAAAAACTTACATTAACTCTTGGCTTAAAAGTACATTGGAGTGCTTCCTCTGTATTGTATGATGACAAACTATTATACAAGATTTCACCAAGGTGAATGCCTGGACTTTCTCGTAGTAATTGATTGCTCATCTTTCCCTAATTTGAGGAAGAGAATGAATTAGCCTGGGGAAGGGGTGCTTCAGGGAGAGGAAAGAATCTCTGAATGCAGTATTTTTAATCTTTTGATCATGTTGAAAATTTTGCTGCACAGGTCAGAAAATCAGTTATGGTTCCCATGGGAACCATAACTAATTCTGCTTCATTGTGTATTTGCATGCAAAACCTAAATGCATTAAGAGATAGCGTAGCTCTGGAACTGTAATTCCAGTTGTGTTACTTCTTGTATGTTCAAATCCTTCACCACAGTGTCACATCAGTGTTTTAATCTTGTTCCTCAAAGAAAGTGGTTATCCACTGGTCTGCATGTGTCATATGTGACTTCTAAATGCAGAAAGGGAAACAAGCCGAAGATTAGCATTCAGTGGTCACATGCCCAAGTTACAGCTTACAACAGGCAACCCTAGGGAAGGAAACTTCAGGGATCTAGTGGACATTTAATACCCTTTAATTTCAGTCAGATACCACATTCACTTGTGGGCCAAGATTAAGGTTGGCTTGTGTAATCTCAGAATGCATAGGTTTTTAACATGTTCAGTATTTCTGCAGGTTCTGCAATCAACTGTTGTTTTAATAGGTTGGAAGGGCTCCAGAGTCTGGAAAGCAGCGCTGATGGCGCACAAGAACTTATGAAATATTTAATATTTAAAACCAAAAAGCAGCATATTTTGATTTTTTTTTTTTTTCTTCAAGAGAAAAATACCGATTCCCATGACATTGATTTTTTGCTGTGGAAGATCATACAGACACTTAAGTCTTAGAAGGTTAATTTAAAAAGTTGCTTTGATACAGAAATCCAATGCGTTTATCTTTAAGTGACGAGAATTAGTGAAGCTGAAAGAGTACCAGGAAGCAGTCTTCTATTGAATCAAAGAATTTTAGTCCAACGGAGAGCACAGATGGAGATGTTCCCCACTTGTAGCCTGCTTGCCTCATCACCAGTAATTATAATTGTTATTACTATGGTATAGTGAGTCTGTGTCTTTTTTCCTCTGCCTCTATTTTTGTTTTCCTCATCTCCACCTTTTTCTCTTTTTCACACTTCGATTTCTTGAAAGAAGCCGCCTTCATAGAAGCATTGGACATATTCATGTTTCTATTTTCCTTCAGTTTCAGTCTTTCTTACGTGTGGAGGCAAAAAAAGCCAGTGTGCTTAAGCTGACATTTTTCAGATGTGAACGCTGTGGTCACAATACACCTGGGATATGCTGGCAGTTAAAATCTAATGTGAAATACATGCTCTATTTTAGATAATCTCTCTTCTATGCTTCTGAATCAAAACAAGTACTACATGAGATCTATACATAAACTTGCTGTTTGAAAGAGAAACTGGAAGATTTTCCTCTTTGTTTGCACTTTCACTTTATGCATTGCTAGCCAGAGTAAAGCCATTTTGGGGAGAGAGGGGAAAATTATGAAAATTAAGGAGACAAAGACAGGGCTTTGGAAAGAATGAATTGGCTTAAAATCTTCAATTTCCAAAAAGAAGACAGTTTTCCTTGTGTCTGACCTAAATTTTAACATTTCACACCAAGACAAAATTCTACAGAGTCTAAAAATTTCACAGTTTCAAAAGTGTTTCACAGTATTCTCGATCCAATCCATATTAATTTTAGGAAGGACCAGAGAAAGGCCACTGAGCAAATAGAGGTGCTTTGTGATTTTTGCTTGTTTGTTTTCTGTATTGTAGGAAGTGCATTAATGAGGAGTTAGTTCTGTCTGGTTTGATTTGGGGTGCTGTATGACTATTATGATTTAGGAGTTTAATACTGCTCTCATTAGTTTATGGCTGCCACTTTAACAGTTTCCTTGTAAGGTGCAGTCCAAAATGGCAAGCAAACGGCTTTTGGTCTGCTAGTGCTCCAGAACCGCAATGCAACAACATGATAGGCTCCTTCCAATATTTTTCAGATTACAAATGAGGAAATTCTGCAATCTGTCCTATTACTATTTGATCGTGCCTTATTAAACTGGGAATGCCTTGAGGATGATGTGGATGTAATATCTATTTTAAGAACTTAAAGAATATTATTTGAGGTATCAAATGTAAACTTACACCACAAAGTTTTTTTAAAGTTAGCAAAAATTTGTTTATGTGTTAAGTGCTGTACTTAAGTGTAGCTGTGTTAAATTTCTGCACCTTTGTGACCTCTGTTTGAATGTGAGTTACATTGGTGCATGGCTAAGAATGAGAAGGGACTGTAGTAATGGAATGCTCCTAGCATGCATCTTGTTAAGTAGTTATGGGCTATTGTTGAGTATTTTGTCTATTGTAGCAATACATCATAAACTTTACTCCCATCAGCTTCTTTTGTTTTGTTGTTGTTGTTGGAAAAGGTAGTAACCACCATTGTTTTTGAGTACCATCCCTTTTCTATTTTACGCATTTTCACAGTTCCCTTATCACTTTTCTTTACTTCTGCCTTATGCTGTTTCTTGCCCTCTGCCTTTTTACAGGCATAGAGTTAACTTTTAGAAGCTTCATGAATTTTTGAGCATGTAGCGCTGAGAATTAAATTTGTAAGGGAAGTAGAGGCAGTGAGTGTATGGACAAAAATATTTCACCTACTAAAAAAAGTGGCGTTGGGTATCTCATTAAGCAACTGCAAAAAACCCATGTCTTGCTCAGGTTACCTGACCACATGCCCTAATGTAAAAGGAGTCTGAGCTTCTGGCTTTAGTGTGAATAAATACATGATTCTTTGCTGTTACTAAGCAAAGTTGGATTTGGCCAGTGAAGTAAATGTATAAAACAAAAGAATGCATAATGTCATTCTGAATTTCTTTTGTAGCACAAAATGGGAAAGAAACAGAATGGCAAAGGTAAAAAAGTTGAAGAGGCAGAGCCTGAAGAGTTTGTTGTGGAGAAAGTCCTGGACAGACGTGTTGTAAATGGAAAGGTGGAATACTACTTGAAGTGGAAAGGATTTACAGAGTAAGGCATTACCCTTTTTTTTTTTTTTTTTTTTACTTTTTTTTTACCCTTTTTTTTTTGATAGAATGGTGCATACTAACCATTTATTTGAAATAACTGTGCAGAGAGGGAATTGGTTTGTAGGGATACGTTTTAAAGAACCTCAAGGGAAAGACAGAGGAAATGGCCTTAAGTTGCACCAGGGAAGGTTTAGTTTGGAGATAAGAAGAAAACCCTTCACTGGAAGGGTTATTGAACACTGGAATAGGCTTCCTAGGGAGGTGATTGAATCCCTGTCCCTGGAGGTGTTTAAAAGGCTTATAGATGTGGTGCTGAGGGACATGGTTTATCACCAGACTTGGTAGAATTAGGGAACGGTTGGACTGGATGATCTTAAAGGTCATTTCCAACTGAAACAATAGTATGATGTCCGTAAATTGTGTCAAGTGGGGCAGTAAAGTATGAAAATAAAACAGAAGATGGGTAGCTTAGTGTTTGTGCTCACAAAATGTTCCAAGGCTTTCACCAACTCATTAGTGATTATTCTTTTACCACTGTCCTTTGATTTAACTTGTGTCAGCATCTTACCAAGGTCAGCTAATCTGACAGTTGTTGGATATGTGTTGGAATGAGTATTACTTCACAGTAAGAAATTTGCAAGGGTTTAAAACATAGGCATCTCTGAAGCAATGAATTTGAAGGAGACAGTTTGCTTATTACTCACTTTTCTGAACTGCTCTTAAATTAGATGAATCTGCATAAGGAATTCTGTGGCATGATTGCCATTATTAGGTATACCCAAAAAGGTCTCTTCTGAATCTCTTTTCCAGGACTTAAGGAAGGACAGGAAAAACCTTGTAGTGGACTTTAAAAGTTGATTGTCAAAGACATAGATGTCCCCACTCCCTCCCTCCCTATCCCTTTCATCCCCCTCCTCTCCCTCCCCCCCTCCCTCCCTATCCCTTTCATCCCCCTCCTCTTCCTCCCACCCTCACTCCCTCCCTTCCTTCCTCTCTCTCTCTTGACACTTTCTGGCAGACTACTAGCTGAAAACAGGTGATGTACCTAGCATTTGAAAATAAGCGATGGCATTGCAACATTCTGCATTCTAGCACTTGAAATTTGTGTAGTGATAACTGCATAAAAGCAAAATGCAGAGGATCAGAACTGAAGTTAGAAAAACACAGTTTAGTAACCAAAAATAATTTGTAGGCACCCTGCTTATGCAGTAGCACCGGCAGTATATGTGCATGAGGACTTCTAATGAAGTACTTAGCTGTTGCAGGGAGCATTCATGGCCTTATTAAAATTTTAATTAACAAAATGCACACAGATTGGAACATTTGTAGTGACCAGCTCTGGACATGAAACCTTTGTTCCTCCTGTAGTCACTTGAAGGAGGAAGATAGTTGTAGGTATAGTTGAGATCAATGCTAGCAAACAGCTTTTGAGAGTGTTCCTCGTATATAGAAGCTTAGACATAGATACTTAGGCTGTAGGTAGTGAGCATTCTGTACATTCAGTTCTCTGTAAGTCTTAGTGTTTATATAATACAGTTTGTTTGCATGGACAGTCTTTAGAGGAACCAGGGAAGAGAGTCAGTTTAAATGGACAGGTAGGTTTTGCTAGAGTGGGAATCACTCTTTTTAACTCCTATGATCCCACCCAGATGATGGGAGTTAATAGAGCTGCTTTTTCTGTATCTCCAGTTTAAGAACATTGTTCTTCAGCAATAGAGCATATTTCTTACAGTCACTAAATGCAGTACATGAAAGTTAAAGCTGGCAAGATAAGCATCCTTAAATTTAAGAAACCTGCCTTACATAATGAGAAAAAAATTAAATTGCTTAAGGTGAGCCATGTGGCTAGTTTTACGTTTTTCTTCTTTTCCTAGTTTTACATAAATGTGTGTATGTTTCAGTGCTGACAACACATGGGAACCTGAAGAAAACTTAGATTGTCCAGAGTTAATCGAAGCTTTTCTGAACTCTCAGAAAGCTGGTAAAGAAAAAACAGATGGTGCCAAAAGAAAAGCTTTGTCAGATAGCGAATCTGATGATAGTAAATCAAAGAAAAAGCGTGATTCTGTAAGTATATGTTCATGTGCTAAGCTTTGTTTTTCCTGCATCTCTTCCCTACCTTTCCATCCCTGCCCCCTCAAAATCCTGTTGTGACTTTGAGAATGAGACCAAACACAGGTTTAAAACTGTAAAAAACACAGCCTCTGGAACTGTGGCTTGAAAAGAGTAATAATTCATGGTGGTTAATGAGACTAGCTAAATGATGGGTAAAAGCTGATTGATAGATGTGATGAGTAAAAGTTCTTGCATTGTCCCATGATTCCTACTGAATAATTGAAAGCAAGACAGGTTAAGAGTTATTTATGATACTAAGTAGCCAACTGTGTTAGAGCAAAAGGCTCATGAATGCAACAAAGATGAAGTTGTCGTTTAGCTTTCATATGTAGGATATGACTTTAAATAGGAGAGTGGCAAGATGGCAAAACATGAAGATGAGCAGTTAACGTAGATTAGGACCAGATGTGGTGGAGGGGGAGTAGAAAGGGAGATTGAAGAAAGCCTACCTTTCTGGGTTTCTCATACAATTTAAAGGAACAAATGATATGACAAATTTTAGTGGTGATGAGTACAAAACAACACTTACGTAATTACGTGCTCAATAGTTCACTTTTCTGTGTAAACTTTTCAGACTAGCAATTTCAAATGAAACTGGTTGGCATTGTCAGTGGTTCACTGAAGACAACTGTTGGATGTGTGGCTATTGTAAAAAATAATGTTGAAAGTCATCAGAGGGAATAGTTGATGATATAAAGAACATTCTAGTTTTGGTATGAAGTCAGTTGTGTGTCTTCTTCTGGTCCAGTAGCGGCCCCTGTCTCAAAACGGATATTGTGAATCTAGAACTAATACAGGAAGTAGTTCTGACATTCCTTACTAGTGCAATCAGTGAGCTGAGAAGAGTTAAGAGATTCTGCAAGGGTGCAGTTTCATGGTTGGCTTAAGCCAACTAAGACCTGTTGTTTTGCTGAAAATGGTGTGTTTTTCCCACTTCTAGGAGTGCATTTTTGCTTTGCCTATTTTGTTTCTTTTACTGGCCATGCTCTTTTATTTATCTGTTACAAAGATTTTTAGATCACTTGTTTCATCTATTGAGTTTTCAGAAGTAAATGCTTAGAAACATGGATGTAAAATTCCTTCATTGTGACTTCACATCTAAATGACTTGACCTGAAGATCAATCATGAAAAAAATAACATTAATGCCATCTTCAGACAATTATGTCTAATTATAGCTTGTTTAATTATGTAAGGCTATGTATTTTGTTCTGATGTGCACATATATATATCTATACACACACAAAAAAATGCATATATGCAGCTTTAATGCGAAAACTGAGTTTTATCCTAACCTAGGTAACGATCTTCTCGCTTACTCAACAGGTTGATAAACCAAGAGGGTTTGCAAGGGGTCTTGATCCTGAGAGAATAATTGGGGCTACAGATAGCAGTGGGGAGCTTATGTTCCTCATGAAATGGTAAGTCTTACATTCACAGTTTTTGTCCATCTTAAGGGAGGGCAGGCTGCAATTCAGCTAATGAGACAACTTCAAGAGTAAGATGGAGAGGCTGGTAGTCTGCCTATTAACCTTGTATTCTTAAAAAACAAAGCTTCTGTAATCAGTCAATCCCTCTTCCTTCAGAACCTAAAATAACTTCAGTTTCTGTTGGTTCAGTTTTACAGAAGTAGACATTTGAAAGATAAATTCTGGTAAAATACAGAAAAACTGTCATTTTTGTGGAAAAGCTGGATTGTCAGTAGTGCTCTTGCTGAGGGAATGGCAGGCAGAAATCCAGCTTTATGTATTCCAATATGCAGAAGCCAGCTGCTGGATAGCTAACCATTTAACCAACTACACCGCCAGCTGTTCTGCTGCAACCAAGTGGAAATGGGTGCAGATATGTTGGGGGAACTGAGTTTGAAATGACAAACAAACAATATGAAGGAGAGGTTTATCATTATGGCCTAGTAAGAGGGGGAAAGGGATGGGGCGAGTTTGTGTTGTCAGGAGAGGAGGTGGAGACAAGTTTTGTCAACTAACACCGTGGACAGAAGGACTTCTTGCCCTGTGAACAAGTAAGATAACATTAGTACTTTTTCCCCACACCTGAGAACACAGGACATTGAATTCACATTTGCTGGGGGTCCAAATTCTTCTGGTGGCAGGATGAGAAGAACGATAGTTTTCCACAGACTTTGTGAAGGGCACCGTTTTCTGGAGCTAAACTGAGTGTTCTCCAGAAAAATGATTTGTCATGTGATATGCTTGGACGACTGTAAATCAGTGCTTTGGAATATTCTGCCTCACTTCTGCCTTTTCAAATTTCCCATAAATTTGATGTGAAACTTAATAAGTGTTGCAAAATACAGATTGTGGCAGTTTGAATTTCTGTAGTGATAATTTGCAAATGAAACAAACATGCAAAATGAAACAAACATACAAAAAGAAGCACTCTTTTGTTACTTGTATTGCAGTGGATTAGTTTTTCATAATTGATTGTAGGCAGCAAACATAGATATGAATATGTATGCACAAAACTGGCTTGTAAAGGCAGCATGCCCTTTAAAATGGAATCTGAAGCATGTCAAACTGGAAAATTTAGTTTATTACCCTGAGGCAGCATCAAGAGTAGCAGTATGAAACACAGCAAGTTAATTGCATAAACAGTAATAACATTTTGATTGGAAATACCATCTCTTAAGACTGCTGATACTGATTTTCTAAAGTCTCACCTTGACGTTCTGATTGTGCTTTACAAGACAAAATTACTTCTTTCATTACATACTGCAACAGGTAGCTGTGTCAATGGCTCCTTTTGAGTAGCGTTTTCCTTTCCAGAAAGGCAGTTAGATGTAGCTATGAAACCTTGCCCTTAGCGTGGAAATCCTTGGTAGCTATAGTGAAATGTATCCTGAAAACATTTCTAGCTGCCGTTCTTTTCAGAACTTACTGACCTTAAGAGCTGCTAAATTTACTGAATTGACAAGTATGCATTTTCTTAAATCCCATTTTCTTCTGCAACAGGAAAGATTCTGATGAGGCAGATCTGGTGCTGGCTAAAGAAGCTAATGTGAAGTGTCCTCAGATCGTAATCGCTTTTTATGAGGAGCGACTAACTTGGCACTCATGCCCAGAAGATGAAGCACAATAATTGTTTGTGTTGATTATTTTTTTTTTATTTTATATATATATGAATATTAAAACCTGAAATTTGATTTATTAGCAATGTGAGAAGCATATGTTCTAACGAATCAAATTTGATATTTTTTTGAAGTAGTATGTTTTGCATCAACAGCCAGTAAATAAAAGCTTTCTGCGACTTGTTTCATTTATCACATTTGATACTACTACTTCCTCCATATTACTAAAAGCTTTTATAAAACATTCATAAACTTCCATAGTTACTACAAAATCCTATTGAATGTCTAAACAAACTCACAGATGTTTTTTTGTCTTCTGTACTATCGATGTGCATGTACCTTCTTTACCCAAACCTAGCTCTTTAAACCTGTAGAATCATTCTTTTTAGTATTTGGGATCACTTGCTCTCAAGAAGACCAAGTGAAAACTAACTTTGTAGTAATTTGAATGTTATCAGACTGTATATTGTTTACTTTATTGTAAATACTGGTGAACAGTGGTCAATAAAATAGTTTTATATACTTCCTTTATACTGATAGGCTGTGACTCTTTTGAAACAGTATATTTCTTGAGCTTTTGATACGTTAAGCTCTCAGTTCATAATTAACTGTAAGTTGGGGGTTTTGGGTGGATTGATCAATTTATACTACCCTGTTGCTACTCTGTAATCACAATATCAGATAAATACTATGCTTTGATCCTTGTATTTTTTCAGTAAACTATACCTGACATAAGTTTGGGGTTTTTTTTTTTTAGCCAGGAAGAGCCTGTGAAATTAATGTGCTTTGGGTACTTGTTTAAGTCACAGATAGCAACCATACTACCTAGATATGTCTACTGGTCACAAGGCCAAGTTGCCTCAACAGATGTGCAAGGAAATATTTGACATGTTGACAGTATCAGCCTTTGCTTTTAATTTCAGCTATTAATACAAGGCTATGGTGTAACTAGAAGTGATTAGGATGGAATTATTCTTCAGGCTGTTGCCCAAAGAGTGCTGTTGTTGCTCTGTCTTTAATGTGAAACATGTTAATGCGTATCCTTAAGTCATATACTTTAAACAAAAGATTTTTGTCATCAGCTGCTTGGAGAATGCCTTCAGATAGGCAGAAGTAAGGGGTGGAGAACTCAGGAGGAGGGAAGTTGCCTTTTTCCGTTCTTCCTCCAGTTGCCACTCTTCTTTTTACTTGCTTTCATCTAACCTACCTTTTATTTATGTTTTAAGTACAGTGGTGATGTTTGACTTGAGCTGTGCTTGTCCATGTGTCAATGGTCAAGCTTGTTTCAGAATTCCCTTAATTTAGAGTTTTAGCTAAAAACAAATCCTGTAATACATTAGTGTCTTAAATGAGACAGTTAAGAGTGCCCAGCTATGTTTTTCTTAGGTTACAAAAAGACGAGTGTTGCAGGAAACCTTCATATGGAGTGCTGAAGAAATTTAGTCTGTGCTTGATGTTCTTTGACACTGTTTCACAGATTTTTACTATTAATTATTTGTCCTCTCATAGTTTCACAATCAAAATTTGTCATAGAACACTTTATAGTTTAACACTGCAGTGGCAACTGAGGCTGAATTACCTTTTTGTGTGTACCTGTTTTGTCAAGATTTCTTGTTTCTGGATATGGGCAGAATTCAGTCACTGTCTGTGACTTTAGGAAAAATTTGATATCCCAGTTAGTGCAGGGTAGTCCTTGCACTAGGTAACGATAATTTCAGTTTATCTAGCTTCTCTTGCTTATTCCTTAGACAAATGACCCCGACTTTGTTAAGTCAACAGATTTCATGGCTTAATTCATTGGGGCCTACAATAGGAATATTTCTACAGGTAAGGATCCTGAGATCCTCGCTTTTTGTTTTGCCTACTAGCTTGGAGAACAGGCTAAACAAGAATCCCAAAGCAGACTGTGTTCTCCTGCCTGCGTTTTTTTCAGCATGGAGTGCTTTTTTGAAAGAGTCTTAAAAACATTATTTCTCCAGTTTGGGTTTTACTGTCTGAAACTGCAGTTTCTGTACTTGGTGGAAAAGGCTTACATGAAGTTGCTGCAGATTTTTTTAAGCAGTTGATTTAAATGGTTGTGTGAGATGCAGAGAGGTTTTGTGTTGGTTTTTTGATTGATTCTCAATTTGTAACCCTTAAAAAACAGATTTAAGACTAGATACAGCTTTTACATTATATTTGGTTCTTCCTTCTGACTATGCATAAAAATGCATTGTATTCACTTTTAAACAACTTTACAGCTTGTGAGGCATTTAGATTTGTGATTCTTTTTACGTTCACGACAGTGGAAATGCTGATTGGTGTTTGTTTGCCCTTTTTCCCCCCCCCCTCTACTTTGTGTCAAACTCTGGTTTTGATAGCAATGAAATGCAACACTTTAAAGTTGAGTCATGTAAGGTTATGCTGAATGTGCTGCATACATATGCAAAAAAAATAACAGATGTTATTAACTGATTAAATAAATGAGATATCTTCTGTAGTTAGTGAGTTGTGCAGAGATTTCTGGTCATTGTCCATTCTTATACCAAGACAAATAGGTTTCAGGCTGTCATTTCATGATTACTTTTGTGTTGATGCTTATGCCCTGAAAAAAAACAACAAACGCACAACTTTGCTATTTTCCCCCAACTTGTGCTTGCTCCACCACTACTCATCCCAGCTGAAGAAAATACATTTGAGCTAAACATAACCCAGGAGTGCTAGATTATGCAAAAGTCACATCAAGATCATTTATGACATCGTGTGGTGGTTGGGCCTTAACTGGGACTTAAGGGCTCAGATGGGGCAAGGCTGAGAATCTCTCCCCTTCTCCCCCTCCTCCTTCCCAATAGAGAGGAAAAAGAAAGGGAAGGAGCAAATCCACCAAGAAATAATTTGGAGTGGGCTTGGAAGTAGAGAGGTAAAGAATTTTCTTTATATATATATAACAATAACAGGTAGGGTTCACAAGGGTAAGGGATAAGGATGGATGAGGGAAAAAAAAAAATTAAATACAAAACCAGTCCTTTGAAGTCCTTGTTGGTGTAGCAGGGAGAAGGATCAGGCCTGACCAAATGGCAGAGACACAGGAAGGCAGCTGCAGTAGCTCTCATCCAAGAAAGACAGGAGCCAGAAAGAGCTAACTGCTGCAGTGTCCTTTTTATACCGTAGCTGGGCAGGGAGGGGTGTGGAACAGACACAGTTTCCCAGGGGCAAAACACCCTGCAGGGAGGACAAAGCACTCATGAGCCCTGCCCCCCCTGCTTCCAGGATGGGTGTTAAACCATCACACATCATCCTCTCACAGCCTGGTTCTTCTTTGCTAAGAAAGAATAAAATTCCTACTTTGTATTGAAGTAATTGCAAATTAATCAAAAAGTAATTGCTGTTAAAAAGAATATAACAAGTGTTCCTAGTACCTAGAGAGAGGAAAGGAAAACAAAGCTATCAGCATTGCAAGTGAATGTTACCTGTTCAGCACAAAGTGTTTCTGCATGCTTCATGGTAATTCTAGATTTATGGTCCAGTTCTCCTTTAAAACTGCTTGGCAGCTTCTTAGCAATAGATTGTAGCATGTTTTTGACTCAAGGTATGCTTCCAGAACTTCAAATATAACTAGAAGTAATTTTTTTTTACTATTTTGTCCCTTAACTGCAAGTCATTATTCACCTTGTTTTGAGCTCTTGAACTATAAAAGGTTTTTCCTGTCCTGTGAGCTTTCTCAAACATCCTCAGTGTTTTCCTTACCATTAGTGTTGCTTCTCTTCTTGGATTTGCTTCTCAAACTGATACTTTTTATTCAACAATTGAATTTAGTTGCTTAAGTCTACTGACCAAGGCCTCTAAAGTTGGGCCATTAGCCAAGCCACATGTCCCCGAATTTGTTTCTGAAGTGCCTTCCTCAAAACAAAATTTCTTACTGCACCTTCCAAGCTGAAGTGCAGTACCATGAATGTATGGTTGGCTGATTCCTGGACCGAAACATTGCAGGGTCAAACAGACAATGTTTTTCCCTACAGGCTGATGAAGCTGTGCTTCCATTTGCTCATGGAGTTGTTTTGCAGAGCAAATAAGCAGCTCATCAGTGTATCTGTCTCATGAACCAGTTTTGGGTAGTTTCTGCCTGACAGCATTTCACTGTTCTCCCCAGCCTTCGGCTGCGACAAGAGAGGTTGCGGAGTGGCTGAGGTGTTCTCAACAAGACCTGGAAAGACCTGCAAGAGCTTTGGATTTTGCTCCTGCTCCTCCTTCCTGTTGGAAAGCTGTCAGCTTGTGTAACATCAGATCCTTTTGAAGTTCAAATGAAAGACTCTCATCTCCCAAATTCCCTTTCAGGGTTCCCTATCAACACACTTTGAGCTCTAATTTCAAATAAATGATAGATGGTTTAAGGGGGGAGGAAATTACACAGGAAAATGGAAGCACTTGGCCCAGAGGGGAAAAAAAAGCCTGCAATTGGTCCACCCCCATGCTAGCAGAAACAGTGCTTTTCTTCCTTGTAAAGTGCTGTGGGAATTATTAATGTGGTTAGAGAATTGGATACGATTCCCAGGACTCCAGATGGCACCTGCCAGATGGGAGCTGATATTCTTGTGTTTAAAGATGCTGGTGTTGATGGCATGGTGTTTGAGCATGCGGTAACCTTTCATGGTGGACTTTCTTGCCAAGTGATGGTTTTAGTAAATGGTCAAGTACTTCCAGTCATTGCAGCATCTGAGAAAATAATTTAAGGTAGTGTAAAGGTAGCCCTTCTGGATATAGCATTGGAGGGCAGGTTTTGGTTTGTTTCTTTGGTCAAATGTGCAAATCCTTTGGATCTGATAAACCAGTGGAGGCATCATTGGCCTCTGTGTCTGATTTACCCTACTCAAAATGGTTTTCTTATTCAGATACACTGCTCTGAAAAGAGTTCCAATTTGAAATCTTTGTCAGAAACACCAAGCCTTGTTGACCCTGCTTTATAAGTAGGGTCAAAACCCAGGAAGTTATGAGAAAGAGAAGGAATGATTAAAAAAATTAGAACCATAAAATCATTTAGGCTGGAAAAGACTATTAACAGTCAAATCATTAACCTAAGAACTGCCAAGTCTAACACAAAACCATGTCCTTGAGTGCCCCATCTGTATGCCTTTCATATATTTCCAGGGATGATGACTCAACTGCTTCCCTGGACAGCCTGTTCCAATGCTTTACAACCCTTTCAGCGAAGAAATTTTTCCCAGTATCTACCCTAAACCTCCACTGGTGCAACTTGAGACTGTTTTCTCTCATCTTAGCACTTGTTTACCTGTGAAAAGGGTCTGACACCCACGTTGCTACAACGTCCTGTCAGGGATTTGTAGTGAGCAGTAAGCCCCTGAGCCTCCTTTTCTCCAGGCTAAACAAACCCAGTTCACTCAGCCACTCCTCAGGCTTTATGCCCTTCACCAGTTTTGTTCTCTTCCTTGGACTTGTTGCAGCATCTCAACATCCTTGTAGCGAGGGGACCAAAACTGAACCCAGTATTCAGGTGTGGCCTCAGCAGCGTCAAGTGCAGGGGGACAATCACCTCCTTAGTCCTGCTAATCACACTATTTCTGACAAGCCAGAATGCTGTTGGCCTTCTTGGCCACGTGGGCACACTCCTGCTTCATATTCAGACCTAGGTCTTTCTCTGCTGGGCAGCTTTCCCCAAGCCTGTAGTGTTGCATAGAGTTGTTGTGACTCAAGAGCAGGATGTGGTGGTTGGCCTTGTTGAACCTCATACCACTGGTCATACCACCCATCGATCCAGATCCCTCTGGTATCAACACTACAGCCTTGGGGAAGTATGGCTGGAGAGCTGTGGCAGAAAGGGATGTGGGGATTCTGACAAGCAGCTGAATATGAGCAAGCAGTGTGCCCAGGTGGCACACATTAAGGATGTGAGAAGTATCTCAACAAAGATATGATCATCCTGAACGACCCACCCAGCTCTGCCCACCGAGCTAGCACACCTGGTAGTCACATATGCATTGGAATGTGACTGGCGTGTAGGCCAGGTGGAGCCATGATGAATGAACCAGGAACAGTAATAAAAATCCTGAGCTATGCCAGCTTACTGGGGAGAACATCACTTGGGACATCTCAGGCTGGAGGCAGCAGCCCAGGAACATCTCTCCCCTGCCCTCACCAAAGAAGGACCATGGGGTGGTAATTATCTCTCCTGCTCTCTCTCCATTCTCTTTCTGCCTTTTCTTTTCCTTCTTTTCCTTCTTTCTCTGTTTTGTTAATAAGTATCTCTCCTGCTCTCTCTTTCTTCATTCTCTCACTCACTCTCCCTTTATTTTCTTTCTCTCTCTGTTTTATTTGCTCTGTTCTCTCTCTCTCTAAACCATATCCCCAAGCACCACATCCAAACCACCTTTAAACACATGCAGGGCAGGCTCCAACCACCTCCCTGGGCAGCACATCCCAATGCCTGACCACTCTTGCCCTGAAAAATGTTTCCTAATGTCCAGTCTAAACCTACCCAGTTGCAACTTGAAGCCATTCCCTCTTGTTCTGTCACTAACTACCTGTGAGAAGAGACCAGCACCAGCCTCTCCACAACATCCTTTCAGGTAGTTGTAGAGAGCAATGAGGTCTCCCCTCAGCCCCTCTTTTCCAAACTGAACAGCCCCAGCTCCTTCAGTCACTCTTTGTAAGATGTATTCTCCAATGCAGCAACGAATTAGGTGAAGTCTAATGATTCTACCAGACCCCACAGATCACTGCACTGTAATTTGTGGATTGTTTACCATCATTTGAACTGACTGACCTGAAAGCAAAAAAGCCCTCTGCAGATAAGCATTAAGTGTTAATATTTCAGAAATATGTATATTGGTGAAACCATAGCTACAAAAGGGAAACCTCTTTGCAGAACTAAGAAATAATACTCCCATTTAAGTAATTAGTTTTGGATTATATGAGCAGAGCTTGGGATTGCTGTTAGTTTCCATTTATTTGATTAGTTAAAATAAACAGACACGTCTGTGTGAAAGTAGAAATGAGACATTTCTCACCAGGGCAAGGAAAGCAATCCCCTGATACGCTGCACCTTTAAACACAATACTCCAATTGCTGTATGAATCCTGTGAAGGTAGTAAAATCAGACATTTGAAGGAGAAACAGTATCTCACCCTGCCATCACAGACATCCTGCAGATTTTACTGAGCAGCATTTGTTATTACTCTGTATGATTCCACCTGCTGTATCTGATTACTGTTTGGGAAGCTATTGGTGAACATTTCTTGATTTTGGTAAGTTACAGAATCACAGAATCACCAAGGTTGGAAGAGACCTCAAAGATCATCAAGTCCAACCTGTCACCACAGACCTCGTGACTACTAGACCATGGCACCAAGTGCCACGTCTAATCCCCTCTTGAACACCTCCAGGGATGGTGACTCCACCACCTCCCTGGGCAGCCCATTCCAATGGCTAACGACTCTCTCAGTGAAGAACTTTCTCCTCACCTCCAGCCTAAACTTCCCCTGGTGCAGCTTGAGACTATGTCCTCTTGTTCTGGTGCTGGTTGCCTGGGAGAAGAGACCAACCCCCTCCTGGCTACAACCACCCTTCAGGTAATTGTAGAGAGCAAGAAGGTCTCCCTGAGCCTCCTCTTCTCCAGGCTAAACAACCCCAGCTCCCTCAGCCTCTCCTCGTACGGCTTGTGTTCAAGGCCTCTCACCAGCCTCGTTGCCCTTCTCTGGACACGTTTAAGTGTCACAATGTCCTTCTTAAACTGAGGGGTCCAGAACTGGACACAGTAGTATGGTTGACTTATAGTAAAGACACCTCTCTGAATTCAGGATTTTGTGTGTGGAAATCACCTCACTGCTTTAGCTGCAGTATTAAATTCCAGCAAAGAAATGGGTCAGTGCAACTCTACAGATGGGGAAAGTGAAGAAAAAAGATACTTCAAAAATACACCTGAGACATGTAAAGTTGAAGAAAGAGACCTGCCTCCTTAAGAAATTAGGATTTACAGGTTGGAGTACTGTCTCCAGTTTTGGGCTCCCCAGTTCAAGAAAGACAGGGATCTGCTGAAGAGAGTCCAATGGAGAGCTGTGAGGGTGACTGTGAGACTTGAACATCTCTCCTATGAAGATAGACTGAGAGACCTGGGGCTGTTTAGTCTTGAGAAGGCTGAGAGAGAATCTTATCAACATCTATAGATGTTTGAGGGGTGGGTATCAAGATGAAGGTGATAGTCTCTTTTTGGTGGTGCCCAGTGATAGGACAAGGAACAACAGGCAGAAGCTAGAACACAGAAGGTTCCAGCTCAACATGAGGATAAACTTTAAAATAAGGGTGAAGGAGCACAGGAATAGGCTGCCCAGAGAGGTTGTGGAGTGTCCTTCTCTGGAGAATCAAAACCTGCTTGGATGTATTGCTGTGGGGCCTGCCTTAAGTGATGCTGCTTTGGCAGGGGGTGGACTCAGTGATTTCTGGAAGTTCCTTCCACCCCCTAACATTCTGCAACTCAGTGATTCTGTGATGCCTGTCCTAATAAACTAAGTTTCAGTCTTCCAAGTATACTGCAACTGATGCTAGAAAGTTAGTGTTTTTCTCTTAATGCCACCCAAAAGCTAGTTCAAGCTAGATAACTACATTTAAACCCAGATAAACCAGAGGAAAACAGTGAGACATGCAGAAATGTAGTTCTTAACTCTAGATAACACTAATACTTTCTACTGCAGCATTGATTTGTATTGTCTTTTTCTGTCCCAGGGGCAATAAAAATTTCTCTTTAGTGTGCACATGCTATGGTCAGCAGGCTAAAAATATGTCTCATATTTGTGGACAATCCATTTCAAAAGGTGCCAGGATAATTAGGCCAATCAAGACAAATACAGTTACAGAGGTTATTACATACAAACATACATTTGGACAACGTGAGACTGCTGAATGTATTTTTTTCTTCCACTGTCTGAAATTCAAAGGCTGCCTGAACTTCTTCAACCCCATTTGCTCCTTTGTCACTGAGCATCACAAGTAGCTTGGGCAAGATGAAACATTTCTATTAAACAAAAGCCAGCTGGAAAAGTGTGTGAACTGCATGCTTACAGTCACCTGAGGCATGCTTGTCTCATTCCAGTGTTAATAATCGTGGTATTGATGATCTAGGTGGCTTTTGCTTTAAAAGAAATACCTGGTAGTCCTTAGATAAAAGGCAGGATTCATGGGCTTCCCTTTGAAACTCTGTTGTTTCTTTTCATTGTCACAGACCTGCAGGCGCCAGTATTTTGCAGGTCACTGCTTAGAAAAAGTATGCCATCACCTCAAGTCAGAACACAGGCAAACAAATCGAACCAAACAAAACCCCAAACCAAACAAACCCACCCACACACCCCAAACAAACAAAAAAAGCCCCAACAAACATGGATCTATCGTTATTGAAGGAGAGTTACAGACTTACCAGCTGATGTTACTCCTCCAGGAGTAATTCAAACCACAGTTGCTGGATTTAAACATTTAAATGTGTTATTAGATATAACTCATCATTGATATATCTCATGTATAGCTGCTTTTACTTCAAATGCTGTGGGTAAACCTACAAACCCTAATCAAACTGCCATCGTCAAAGGTGGTGGCGATTCAGTAGATGGCACTCTAGCCTGGGAGTCCTGTACTTGCCAGTCCCCAGCATGTGGAGCCACTGTATCTGCCCTGACAGAGCAGGGAGCTACGAGGAGAAAATGATAGGGGATCACCAGAGATCTCTGAGCACACCCAGTTGTACATAGTGTGAACAGTATCAGTCTTGCAGGGAGACCCTCAGTGCTTTCCTCCCATTGGGTCTTTGTTACAGAGTTTCGTGGATAATGGGAACCTGCTGTGTTCTAACGGCAGGTTGCAGAAGTCTGTTCCCCCCTTTCAGAAAGTCACTGATGTCTGGGAAGGTGACATTTGGGGTTTCCTGCATAACTGCAAAGAGTTCACAGGCAGGTGCTGTGCTGCAATCCTGTATCTTTTGAGTGCCCCACAGGCTGCAGTTCCCAACCTATCAGAATACTGAGCTTCCTGTGTGTGGTTGTCCACTGTGAATTTGCTGCTAACCCTCTAGGTGCCATTTTCAAAGCACCATGCACCATCTTTCTGAAAACCACTACTACTGAATAGCTCTTCCTGTGTATTGGCTGTCATCTAGGTGGATGAATTTGAAGAGCTGGAAGGGAGGTAGTAGCCAGGAGGGGGTTGGTCTCTTCTCCCAGGCCACCAGCACCAGAACAAGAGGACAGTCTCAAGCTGTGCCAGGGGAAGATTAGGCTGGAGGTGAGGAGAAAGTTCTTCACAGAGAGCTGTTGGCCATTGGAATGTGCTGCCCAGGGAGGTGGTGGAGTCACCGTCGGTGTTCAAAAAGGGATTGGACGTGGCACTTGAAGCCATGGTTTAGTAGTCATGAGGTCTTGGGTGATAGGTTGGATTTGATGATCTTTGAGGTCTTTTCCAACTTTATTGGTTCTATGATTCTATGTCACCAGCCTAGCAACTTTGACATAATGTGGACAGCATTGGAGAAGAGGGATCATGAAATCAGCTGTTTCTGCAGGGCTGTTGCCTTGTGATACTCCTCTTGGGATGAGCTTGGGATGAAGAATAGAAGGGCAAGCAGTGGTCAAAGAATTTCAAAGGCAAATGGTGGCTTTCCTGGAGATGGTTCCAAGCATTGACAGCTGCTTTAGGAATCTAACTGCTCACTGGTTTCTAGTGACTATTTGCTGCCATTAGATCAGCAGTTGGAGCTCCATCAAGAGCATGTTGTATCAATGTAGAGAGAAGTGAATGAGTCTGGGAAATAAAAGCAGTAATACAATATTAACTTTTTGATTATGGCTCAAGGTTTGAATGAAGAGACTTTGGTTTTCTTTTTCCTACAGCTTACTCACATGATCCATGATGAAGTTTCCAAATGTACTTTTAGGATGAACAGCAACTAAATTACAAAGTTTAAAAGGTTTAAACTTAAATGGAATAGATATGTAAGATAACAATAATTAGAATATTAAGATTTCTCATCAAATATATCGTAAAGGACTCTCTCAATGTGCCAATAGTTCTGATGAAAAGGAACAGCTTCTCTAGTTGATTTTGGGACAGCCATGGTCAGCCTTGTGCTTGCGATTTCATGTCTGCTAGTTACATTATTGATAGTGGTGTGCCCTCCTAAAGATCCAACTTACCATTTGCTTCCAAATGGTTTTAATGAACAATTGGACAGAAGGAAAAAGATGTTTAACTCCATCCAGGAGAGCTGTGGAGTAGCAGAGGTGGGTGCCTACAGATTTGCTGTATGTAGTGATGCAAACAGTTCATTGTGCATATGTGCAAGAGCAATAGAAAAACCACAGCAAGTGCTGGTAAACAGAGACTTGGGGAATTTTCTCACCAGTTGGAAATATTGCCTCTGCAAAATGCAGATATTTCAAATTGGTTAAAAGGTTGCACAGAGATAAATCATTGTCTTTCCAAGAAAGGTGGTGTACTAAACCAGCCCTTGAGGTAGCATCCACTGAAACCTTCCTGTTCCTCTTGCAATAACAACAGCAAAGGCTAAGCTACACTCACAGAGCTGACCTGCTGATGCAAGGCTGAGGGTGCAGCAGAGTGGCTGAAGAGAAATATTGCAAATAAATGAGAGCTCTTTACTCACATGGCTAGAGCAATTATAGGGTATCCTGGGGATAGTATGTGAAAGGACAGACATGGAGCATTTAGCTTTTTCTTTACAGAGTTGCAAGAAGCATACAACACCAATGCCAGCACAGGCTTGATCCTCAGATCCTCACTATTTCCCATGATGAATATTAACTGTCCTCAAAATAAGAGATTCTGTATTTTGAAAAAGAGGTGTCAAGACAAGTGGCAATAGTCAAGACTATTAACCCCTCTTCCTTCCAAAAGAGGACCAAAAAAGAAATAAGGGAGACAGATTTATGGATTGGAAAAATAAACCAGCTTTAATGAAAGTAATAAAAATAAACCAAAATGCATACCAATATATAAAAACCCCAATGTTGAACCCAGTGCCCCTGATAGCAATTTCATCACCCACCACTGATGCTGTGGGCAAGCACTGGGGAAGTCCAGGATTGTACTCCAGAGGCAGTTTGGGACAGGATTCAGTAGTGCATGGATTGGGATTGAAGGCAGAACAGAGTCTGCCTCAGACAACAGCCACTGAAGAAGAGCTTCACCCTTGTGATCCCTCAGCTTTATACAGATTATGATGTATATGGAAATGAATACCTACCTGACCAATTTAGAGCTGCCTGTCCGGTCTGCTCCTCCCCATGGATGCAACCTCTTACTTACTGCACCCCAACAGGGTACACAAGACATAGTAGTGACCTTGGTCTCCATACCAGTTCTTGTTACTACCTAGAAACATTGAGCATTATGTCTGCTAGAAGCAGACAACGTCTATGAAAATATATTGGAAAGTAAAATCACTGACCAGAAGTAGTTCTGTTCTCACTCAAACCAGGGCAACAGGCAACTTGATTTGACAGGCAGTGCTTTGTAATAGAAAAACTGAAGTTTAAGACAATACAAGAGCTTGAATTAGTAGAGGACAATGTATGTACATAAAACTATCAGGCTGGGTGGGGCTCTGAGCAACCTGATTCAGTGTGAGGTGTCCCTGCCCATGGTAGGGGAGTTGGAACTAGATGATCCTTGAGGTCCCTTCCAACTCTGACATACCTATGATTCAAAGACAGTTACAGACTTAAGAGATACTGTCTGTTAGCAGAGAACTGAAGTTCAAATAGTTGAAGGTGTCCTGTTCCTCTTTATCATTCTCTGTATAACTTGCTGTTTGAAGCTGTTCAATTACCACAGCCACAGACTGCTCACTACCTATTTTGAATAAGTGCAAAACCGGAACCAACATCATCTTTTCTACTTCACCTCAGCAGGCTCTCACTTAAAATTTGCATGTCTCTTTCCTGTGTTTGGTGAGAATTCTGCAATTGCTGAGAGTGGTCTGGGTGGATACCAGTGTATCAAGGCCCTGACTCTCAGAGATATGAAAGACAACATAGTCTGAAAAGGCAGGAGAGAGCTACAGGTAAGGAAGAGCTCCTTCTGTACTGTTAAAAGCACTCTCCACGCCAATCAAGAGTTTTAAGTATAAGAAATTTTATTGCGGGTAAAATAAGCAAAAGCAGCGCTGGGCAGCTTGGGAGTCTCCTGCTCCACAACAGCACGCACCGAATAAGGATCCACTCTCTTCTTTTAAGGTGGAGGTATGTCGCAACCGTAACAGCCAATTCCTCATGCATAGAATGCACCCTTCTGGCTGTGCCAGTGTGAGTTCCTGATAAGGATCGGCATCCCGGTCTCCAGTCTCTTGTGAGGATGTTGATAGTCTTCCTTATCTTAACCTGGTTTCTGGCAGGCTCAGTAGGGGTCGACCTAGCTGCCCAACTTCTGTAGATTTCTGCCTAACAAGCTTAAAACTAAGTACATACTGTTCAAAACAGGATGTTACATGTTCTTATCGAGTGGCATTGTCTGACTTGATCACGACTCCATCATTGATCATTTATATGGTTAACAAATAATTCATCCCTTTATTTATTACATGTACTCCCTTGAAATCTCAGTTTTAATTGTTCCTCAGATATTGTACAACGCATCTGTCATCAGAGTATAATCAGTATAACTGCACCAGCCAACCCAGCTACCATTCTCTCAATGCGCAGGGGCAAAATGGTTTACAAAATTATTCTGTTTTGTTTAAGTAATACAAAAACTCTCTGAAAAAAAAAGCCCACGAATAAATTATTGCAAAAAAATACTTTGGTTTTCTTGTTTATCTCTGCAAAGGAACTGAGGCAGTGCAGCACAGTACAGCATGGAAATACTTATTTGAAATCACGGCACGCACGTGGTAGAGAGACATGTCACAAGCTGAGGTAGGACAGACGGCATTACAAACCTCCCCAGGAGCATTGCTATAACACAAATGTTGAGGTTATGGCAATGAGTTTTGTAACAAGGTAAATGAGACATTTTTACCACTCTTCCCACCACAGAAGGTTGTACTAGTATCCGACACTGGCCATTACAAGGTAATTAAAAACAATGTATAACTAAGCCCAAAGGTAGAAACAAGCCACAGGCAGGAACTAGAGAGTCACTCAGATGTCTGCAAGCATGCCTAATTAAGTAACACACATCAAATAGTCCTTGGCTTTAGCTTTTTTGGCCATGTAATAGAATGAAAAAACTTCACATGAAGTCATTAAGGGCAGACAAAGCAATGATCTACACCATAGGACTTGTCTATACAGGAAAGAGCTGCAGAGTATCCGTTCTGCAGCAGCTCCCTTCCCCCCCCCAATAAGTATGCATTTTTGTGGTCTAGCTTAATACACATGAGAAGTGAACTACGTTAAAAGCAAACAAAGGCATCTACCATGGAAATTAAGACCATCTACTTGAGGAACTGGTATGCCATAGCTGCTGAGCTCTGAATTTCACACCTCTTATTGTTTCACAGTAATCACCTTATACAGATCAATTGTAAATGTACAGAATGAAGCAAATGGAACAATAGGCTGCGTGGCTTCATGATGAGGTAATATGTAGCCAGAAGCTGCCTGTGATGCTGAGCTATTGCTTGCAATGAACACATGTGGGCTCACAAAGTCCAGGCTGCCAACTGCAAAGAAGTAAGAATAGTCCAGCACCACTCATACCCTACAAGTTTCTGTGGCTATAAATAGCCTTGCAGATGTTTATGAGACAATCAAGAAGGTGTTTTGAAAATACTAGTTCAAGCAATATAATTCATAAATTCAAATATTACATGGGCATGACTGTTTATTCCATGAAGACTTTAGGGGGGAAAAAAAGAAAAGGAAAAAAAAGAAAAGAGCAGCACCATGCCTTCACTGTGATGCCTGTAAGACAACAGACACACTCTTCTAAAAGGGATAGAATACATGGGCAACACGGAGGGCAAAACCTGTCTAATGTAGCTGTGCCAGGCAGTAGGAGGTATCTGATCCACCTGAGTTACTGAAAGAACCAGGAAAGAGTCCTTAAAATAAGTACTGTTCTGGGCTCCTCAATTTAAGAAGGACATTGAGACACTTGACTGTGTCCAGAGTAGGGCAACGAGGCTGGTGAGAGGTCTCGAGCACAAGCCCTATGAGGAGAGGCTGAGGGAGCTGGGGTTGTTTAGCCTGGAGAAGAGGAGGCTCAGGGAGACCTTGTTGCTCTCTACAACTACCTGAAAGGAGGTTGTAGACAGGTGGGGGTTGGTCTCTCCTCCCAAGCAACCAGCAACAGGACAAGAGGACACAGTCTCACACTGCATCAGGGGAAGTTTAGGCTGGAGGTAAGGAGAAAGTTCTTCACAGAAAGAGTAATTTGCCATTGGAATGTGCTGCCCAGGGAGGTGCTGGAGTCCCTGTCCCTGGAAGTGTTCAAAAAAGGATTGGATGTGGCACTTGGAGCCATGGTTTAGTTGTCAGGACATATTAGGTATTAGGTAATAGGATGGACTTGATAATCTTTGAGTTCTTTTCCAACCTGGTTGTTTCTATGATTCTATGAAATACAGCATTAAGATGGGATTCTGAATCACAGGTGTTTAACCCAAATGGCTGTTTAACAAACCAGCTGGTTCAGTAGATTTCATCCCTGTGTATTAGTGAAATATATTCATGGCAATGAGGTGTGGATATGATTATAACTGACAGCCACTGACATGTACTAGAGGTTGTCTATGTATGGGAGAGAGCAGTACCATTTTTAACTACACAGGTGTGTCTAATGAAGCCTTGTCAAGGAGTTCATTAAATTGGCATTAGGAGGGTATATAGATAAGCTTACGCCTGTGCTAAAGGAGAAGGTAAGTTATATTAATGTATGAAAGCTTTAATCAATAGAATACATTATTAGTAGGAAATGTACAAGACTATTTAAGTGAAAGATTACTCCCCTAAATGTCACTTACACTAGTACAAACCCTGCATGTAACCAGGCAAAGGAGAGTAATGGCACACAGATGTGATCTCAGAGCACTATCACAGCATGGCAGTATTTAGCTTAAATCTTTTTTTGTTTCCTGCTAAATGAGATTGTATGAAATGTCATTGAGGGATAGCTGCCCAGCCTCCTGTGTGTCAAAGATGTAAGTTAATTCAGTGTGCTTCAGGAGCAAAGTCAAGATGCTTACAACCAAGATGTCTGTTATCTCTAGGAACGAAGATCCATGAAGCTGCCTCAAAAAGCAGCTGAAGGAGTGAGTCTTGTGAAGAGAGAACAGCCCTGTTTCTGTTGATATTTTTCTTCTTCGTGAGAAGAGAAGAAGAGAAGAGAAGCCCCAAGGCCTTCTATTTTAGCTTATCTTCAGATTAGATATAATACCAAAAAAAAACCACAAAACCAACAACAAAAAACCAACACCACCACCAAACACCAAAAAACCCCACCTAGAATTAATTATGGGGGGGAAGGGAGAAAAAGTAAACATTTGAAACAAAATAAACAGTCCCTTTCTATATTGCATACAAATCCAAATAATCCTCCCACAGTCTGACCCAGTTGTGGTTGGGGCTATTCAGTCTGGAGAAAAGAAAGCTCCAAGGAGTCCTTATTGTGGCCTTCCAGTATCTGAAGGGGGCCTACAAGAAAGCTGGGGAGGGACTTTTTAGGGTTTCCGGTAGTGATAGGACTAGGGGGAATGGAAAAAAAAATATAAACGAGTAGATTCAGATTGGATGTTAGGAAGAAGTTCTTCACCATGAGGATGGTGAGACACTGGAACAGGTTGCCCAGGGAGGTGGTAGAAGCCTCATCCCTTGAGGTTTTTAAGGCCATGCTGGATGTGGCTCTGAGCAACCAGATCTAGTGTGGGGTGTCACTGCCCATGGCAGGGGGATTGGAGCTAGATGATCCTTGAGGTCCCTTCCAACCCTAGCAATTCTATGATTCTATTTTGTTTTCATAATGTGCCACATGTACTTGTTCACTAACTGCAGCACTCTAGTTTGAAGAAGCATACCTTGCAAATTTAAAACCTTCCTGTGTGTCTGAAATTTTTCATGTGATCAATCAGGATCCATATAGTCCTGCCGTATTTTCTGGATGCAAAGCTTTACTCCAGTCTAGTGAAATAGTTGAGGGATTATAAACATGCAATAACAGAAAACAGCATTCTAATCACTCTGTCATGTAAGCTACATCTATATTAGCAAGCAGTAGGATGCAATGAGAAAAGCTCTGCAGTGCTGGACCTGATTGGGAGAATTCTCTTTGTGCTCTGAAGGGTTTTGTGGTAGGTTAAAAACTGCCCCCACCCCAACATTACATTTGCCAGACCAGCTCAGTTGGAAGCAAATGAAAGCTGCGTTTTCAAGCAAAACTGCAATCTACAATGGAATGTAATGAGTATGTACAAATATACAGTATTTACAATATTTACAGATATTTACAATTAACAAACAGCACAAGAACACCCCTGGTCAAAGACCAGGGGAAGCTACTAGCTTCTCCCTCTCTGCCTCCCCGTTCGCCCCCTGTACAAAAAGAAGAAGAGAAAAGAGCAGAGAGATGTCAGACTTTACCAAAACAATGCAGCCAAGGTCAAGCAGAAGCAAGTTAACATCTCTCCCAGAGTGAAGCAACAAGAAGAGAAGAGAGATTATTTGGGGACAACTGGTTTTAGTCCCTTATCTCTTCTCCCAGGCAGCCAGCACCAGAACAAGAGGACACAGTCTCAAGCTGCGCCAGGGCAGGTTTAGACTGGACATTAGGAGGAAGTTCTATACAGAGAGAGTGATTCCCCATTGGAATGGGCTGCCTGGGGAGGTGGTGGGGTCACCGTCATTGGAGGTGTTAAGGAGGAGACTTGATGGGGTGCTTGGTGACATGATCTAGTTGTTTGATGGGTTGGACGCGATGATCTTGAAGGTCTCTTCCAACCTGGTTTATTGTATTGTATTGTATTGTATTATTGTATTGTATCTCTTCCAATGGGATTGTTTAGAATTATCTTTGTTTTCCTTTTTGCACCCAATAGTGATTTATTTACATTTTACTACTTTCTGTTCAAGATCTGTGAAAAATTTTAAAGGCATAGCCTTGAACTACCACAGGTTTCTTCCACGCTAGCTCCTTCAGTGGTTGGAGTGCACCTTTCAGTTACATTTCAAGGGAAATGTTTCTTCTCTGTCTTCTGTGGCTGCTCTGCAAAGTGAACTGAAAAGCAGGAAGGGAGAGCAACCACAGATTTGTTTCAAAAAAATACATACCTTATATGAAACAAAATGCTAACACAGATGGATGCACACCTAAGTTTGCCCTTCTGAGTAAATGGACAGCCATAGTAGTGGCAGATGTAATCTGAAATATGTCAAACGTGTTAAGGTAGTAAAAGAATAATTTATTTCAGTGGAAATTTTGAAAGAGAGATGTTGTGGAACAAATTTTTTTTAGCTGAAACATTTTGCTGTCTACAACTACCTGAAGGGTGGTTGTAGCCAGGAGGGGGTTGGTCTCTTCTCCCAGGCAACCAGCACCTGAACAAGAGGACACAGTCACAAGCTGCACCAAAGGAAGTTTAGACTTGAGGTGAGGAGAAAGCTATTCACACAGAGAGTTGTTAGCCGTTGGAATGGGCTGCCCAGGGAGGTGGTGGAGTTACCATCCCTGGAGGTGTTCAAGAGGGGATTGGACGTGGCACTTGGTGCCATGGTCTAGTAGTCATGAGGTCTGTGGTGACAGGTTGGACTTGATGATCTTTGAGGTCTTTTCCAACCTTATTGATTCTGTGATTCTGTGATGCTTTTCTATGGAGGAAACATTTTATGTAGATTCAGTAACTCCCTGAAGTGCAATTAGTTTATCATAGTGTTAAGAGGCAAGCTCTCGGAGGCCACATCATTCACACCAGTTCTACAGCTGCGTCTAGAGAAAGGCTCTCAAAAAGACTGGATGCAAATGCATTCTTGGATATCATGACAGGACACAATGCTGCTGGTGTGAAAAAAAGGAGGACAAAAATAGCATAAGAACTTCACACAAAATGCACAGGAATTTCCTTTATGCAAATTCTCAACTGGCAACAGAACTTAATCGGCTACACCAGTTTTCTAAAACTCCCTCTTACATCTTATTTCTGTCCCTTTACCCAACCTTCTTTTTTCCTATTCCTTTGGTCTTTCCCTCTACCTGTTACTCTTCTCTTTTCTCAGTCTTTCCTTGTTCTTTTTTTTTTTTTAAAGCAGCTGCAATAATCCTAAATCATGCTGTTGAACTGAGAGCTGCTTCCCCTCCAGTAGGTCTAGTGGTTGGTGCTCTGGGCAGCAACCAGAAACCCTCTGGATCTCTCACCAGTGTTATAGTGTTTGAGTATTGTGTCCAGTCCTGGGCCCCTCAGTTTAGGAAGGACATCGAAGCACTTGAACGTGTCCAGAGAAGGGCAACAAGGCTGGGGAGAGGCCTTGAGCACAAGCCCTATGAGGGAGAGGTTGAGGGAGCTGGGGTTGTTTAGCCTGGAGAAGAGGAGGCTCAGGGGAGACCTCATTGCTGTCTACAACTACCTGAAAGGTCGTTGTAGCCAGGAAGGGGTTGGTCTCCTCTCTCTAGCAACCAGCACCAGAACAAGAGGACACAGTCTCAAGCTGCACCAAGGGAAGTTTAGGCTCGAGATGAGGAGGAAGTTCTTCACTGAGAGAGTCATTCGTCATTTGAATGGGCTGCCCAGGGAGGTGGTAGAGTCACTGTCCCTGGAGGTGTTCAAGAGGGGATTGGACGTGGCACTTGGTGCCATGGTCTAGTCATGGGATCTGTGGTGACAGGTTGGACTCGATGATCTTTGAGGTCTCTTCCAACCTTGGTGATTCTGTGATACTGTAATATTGCTCAAGGCAAACTGAGAACCTGTTTTGCTGGCAAAAGAAAGAAGGAAATGGGGTGGAAGCATACAGCTTTCATCATCCATGAATAAATGGAGAGCAGAACATAAAATAGGAAACATCAATAAAGATAACTGAGGTTAGGAAATTTTTGTGTATGCTAACAAAAGCTGAGTGTATTGACTGAACTGGGTCATGGGGAAAAAAAAAAAAAACAAAACAAAAACAAACTAAAGAAACAACCCTTCTGAGGAAATTCACCAAGGAGGTCTTGGACAGATCTTCCACTTTAGAACCCTGAAGTGTGGATGTTGTGATGATTGGTATCCAGCCCTATTGACACAAGCTTTCTTATAGAACTTTTCTTCCTATTCATTGGGGAGAGTTATTCACATGTTCCTTCTGCTGCACACCACAAACAGTCATCTTAGTAAGGTCTGATGTCTTTCAGTCTCCAGTTTCCTGAAATATATCTGCACACCATATCTGTGGTAATTCAGTAGAACACTGAAGTGGGACAGAACAACAATAACAGAAAGGTCTGGAAAAGGAATGAAGAATTGAAATCCTACAAATAAGAAGTTTGGAAGTTTGAACAGATCTTGTCCAAAAGAAACATTTGCTCCCTGTTTTAATTGTCCTTTTATACTAAGAACACATAGAATAGAATAGAAAGAATAGAATAGAATAGAATAGAATAGAATAGAATAGAATAGAATAGAATAGAATAGAGCAGGTTGGAAGAGACCTTTGAGATCATGTACAACCCATCATCCAACACCATCTAATCAACTAAACCATAGCACCGAGCACCCCATCAAGTCTCCTAAACACCTCCAGTGATGGTGACTCCACCACCTCCCTGGGCAGCCCATTCCAATGGGCAATCACTCTCTCTATGAAGAACAACAACCAGTCTAAACCTCCCCTGGCGCAGCTTGAGACTGTGTCCTCTTGTTCTGGTGCTGGTTGCCTGGGAGAAGAGACCAGCCCCCGCCTGTTAACAGCCTCCCTTCAGGTAGTTGTAGAGAGCAATAAGGTCTCCCCTGAGCCTGCTCTTCTCCAGGCTAAGCAACCCCAGCTCCCTCAGCCTCCTTTCATAGGGCCTGTGTTCCAAACCCCTCACCAGCTCTGTTGCCCTTCTCTGGACATGTTCCAGCAACTTACCTTTATGGCCTCTGTTTGATAAATTTGGCTACATCTAATTATGATTTGTCGCTGGCAAATTTTTCTCATGTATAGGTAGCACTATTTAACATTTATTTAGAATAAATTATAATTGGTAATAATTTATTTATTCTAGGTTATTAAAACCAAATCTAATTTCTGAAAAATTAGTTTATACTAACAACTCAACAGAGAGGTATTTAATTGCCAGTTACCCTCATCCTTCCTTTTCACTCCAGTCTTTTCCTGTGCTGACCTTCCTTTATGAATCATTTCTTGGATAGGATGGCTGCCCAGAGCACTGCTCAGTGCACTAATAGAAAATGGAGAATAAATCTTATGAAGAGTGACTGAAGGACCTGCGGCTGTTTAGTGTGCAAAAGAGGAGGCTGAGGGGAGTCCTCACCGCTCTCTACAACTACCTGAAAGGATGTTGTGCAGAGGCTGGTGCTGGTCTCTTCTCATAAGGGGGAACGGCCTTAAACTGTGACTGGGTAGGCTTAGACAAGACATTAGGAAAATTTTTTCAGGGCAAGAGGGGTCAGGCTGCTCAGGGAGGTGGTTGAATCACCAACCCTAGGTGTGTTTAAAGGTCATTTGGATGTGGTGCTTGGGGACGTGGTTTAGGGGTGAACTTTGTAGAGTAGGATTATCAGTTGGACTTGGTAATCCTGAGGGTCTTTTCCAACCTGAATGTTTCTGTGATTCTGTGAAAAAATTATATCCAGCCTGGGTGCTTTCACCACCCTACCACAAAAATCATCTCTACAGGACAAATGCCTGCAGCTGCCTGGATCTCCATCTGCACTGACGCTGGGTCTCTGCTGCAAGCCATACTGAACCACCATTACCAAACCTTGCAAGTATTTTGAGGAAAAGGCTGATGTAGACACCTCATGTGGTATCCCTGTAATTCTCTGTAGCCTGTTGCTATGAATCAATACAATACAACAGTCAAGGAAAGAAGAACTGCTGCTGTCCTGCAGCTTATCTGCACACTCGCATTGAGGGTGGTGAGGCACTAGAACAGGCAGCTCAGGGAGGTCGTGCATGTCCCCTCCCTGGATGGTTGGATGAGGCCTTGAGCAACCTGGTGTAGTGGGAGGTGTCCCTGCCCACGGCAGTGGGGTTGGAACTAGATGACGCTCCCTTCCAACCCAAACCATTCTATGAATCTGTTATCTCTACCTGTCTTTTGCTTAAGGGCTCTTACCAGATGAAAATTTTGGGGTACTCAAGACAAATCAATAATAATTATTCTCTATTTTTATCCTAGAACTGGCTTCATCTTTCAATGCCTTAGGGGGAAATCAGCCCACAGTTAACATAAAAAGACAGAAAGGAAAATATTCTAGGCTTTTTGGTATTTAGAGATGAATTATATATAATATTATTTAAATGGTGTTTCCTTGGTAAAATAGGAGAAGTTGCTCAAATTCTTTGGTGATTCTTTATCAGTACATAGAGCAGTAAAGATCATTCAAGCTCTTCAGAAACCATTACTACTCCTTGTTGTAAGGGATAATGAACTCTCATCCTTCCATGCTCATTAGTGGGTATCATAGTATCAGTCAGGGTTGGAAGGGACCACAAGGATCACCTAGTTCCAACCCTCCTGCCATGGGCAGGGACACCCTTCACTAGATCAGACTGGCCAGAGCCTCATCCAGCCTGATCTTAAACACTTCCAGGGACAGAGCCTCAACCACCTCCCCAGATAACCCATTCCAGGGCTTCACCACTCTCATGGTGAAGAACTTCCTCCTCACATCCAGACTGAATCTCCCCACCTCCAGCTTCATTCCATTCCCCCTAGTCCTATCGCTACCTGATAGCCTGAGAAGTCCCTCCCCAGCCTTCTTGTAGACCCCCTTCAGATACTGGAAGGCCACAATTAGATCACCTCAGAGCCTTCTCTTCTCCAGACTGAACAGCCCCAACTCCTTCAGTCTGTCCTCATAGGAGAGGTGCTCCAGCCCTCTGATCATCCTCGTGGCCCTTCTCTGGGGCGTGCACGTCCATATCCCTCTTGTAATAGGGGCTCCAGAACTGGACGCAGTACTCGAGGTGGGGTCTCACCAGAGCTGAGTAGAGGGGGAGAATCACCTCCCTTGACCTGCTGGCCACACTTCTCCTGATGCAGCCCAGGATCTGATTGGCTTTCTGGGCTGCAAGTGCACAGTGAGAGCTCATGTTGAGCTTCTCGTCCACCAGCACCCCCAAGTCTCTCTCTACCGAGGCACTTTTCATTCCTCTTAAAACCATTTCGGCATACAAGAACAGCCTCAGCAGCAGAAGACAAGCATCCTCACAGGTAAATGATTGCTTGCTAAGCTCCTTTTCAGAAGCTAGACTCCAAAATCCAGGAACCTAACATTCCAGAGATGTGGCATAACATTGCCTTACTATTTCCAAGACTCTCTAAGCATTGGCACACAATGTTCATCCTGTATTCCAAATCTCCCTCTTGGATCTTTAACATCTACAAAGATGTGATGTAGGTAAAATAAATTGTGGGGAAGGAAGTAAGGAAACAAGCTTACTGACATTTTGATTTCCTGATAAATCAAGTAAAGCTGAATATAAACTTTCAGGAATAACACTAACACTAATTGGACTTCTCGATCTCAATATATTTTTCACCCTTTTTGTTGTTGTTTTGTTTCATCCTTAGCTAAAAGACTCCCAAAATGACTCTTTTTGAGGAAAACCATTCTCTTCATCTCCGGGTGTCCCAGAGGACAGAGAACACAGAGCTCGAAAATTAAACAGCCTCTGGGCCCTCAGACTGAGCCCGAGGTGCCTTCCTCAACCCACTCGGCTCCCTGCCGGGCCCACTCCCTTGCCTCCCCACAGCGGCAGCTCTTTTTCTCCGGGCGGCTATCGGCTCCTCCGGGGAGGCGGTGGGCAGGACAGGGGAGCACGGCGCCGCCCGCTGCTGCTGACGCACCGCTTTCTGCCGGCCTACCGGAGCGGCGGCCGCGGCGGCGCTGGGGCTGTACGCGGCGGCAGCGAGCGGTGAGCGGGGCGATGGTGGGTCGTTGTCGGTGTCAATGTCAGCCCCTCTTGGGGGTGCTGGCCCTGCCGCGGAAGCGGTGGCGTCAGCGGCCACGGCGGGGCTGCAGATGCCGCGGCGGAGCCCCCGGGTGGCACTGCTGGCGCTGTGTGTATGCAGCCGCCCGCGCGGCGGGGTGGGTGTAGACCCCTGTTCTGCGGTCTCCAGGTGATGATGGGGCGCTGCCTTAGATCGTTAGGATAACCTGGGGTTTAGGCAACGGCTTGGAGAGCCCCGGGACCGGCAGCGAACCTGGGTCGCCGTGCTGCCGACCGCGGCAGTGCTCGGTTCCTCCCTCCCTTCTAAAGGGTGTTTGCGTCCCTGGCCTTTGAAATGGGGCTCCGCCGTGATTTACAGCGCCGAGTGACTGCTCTTGGCAGCTATTAACGCCAGGCAGTGAGAAACGCCGGGTTCAATAATTATTAATCTTTCTTTGAGCCACCACGCTTTTTTTTTGCCGAAGCGAGTCCATCACCTTTGGCAGCTTCATATGGATGTACAAAAGCCCTGGATGTATAGGCATTACATTATTATGTATATACGTTATATAAGCATACCTATTGTGGTGTATACTAGTAGATAAATATATAATGTATATCATATAATACGCATAATGACGTGATTTTGTGTTGAACACATCATATTTTTGTAGTTAAAGAGACTGCCTAAAATTCTGTGTGTTATTTAAATTAAGCAGCCTGAACACTTGTAGATAGGTGAAGAAAGCCACACTATGCAGTTAAACCCAGATAGTTTATACACCAAAGGAAGTCCCCAGTGACTTGAGTTGCTGGGTTTACCTTGGGCTGAATACTGGAGTTTGGCACAGAGGCACATGGGCAGCTGCCTCTGTGCTTCCTTGAGGTGCCAGTTGTTTGCTGGTTAGTTTGCACCCACTGGCTTTGTCAGAGACACACAGTCGCCGTCATATCAGCGTGATAGGCAGAGGGTCCTAACAGCCCCTTCAAGGATGTGGCAATTTTAGGTCAATATTGCCTAATCCACTAAGCAGTGATGAAAAGGTAAAGAGACGGAAGTGAGGAGCCAGGCCACTGGGGATCAGGGTCTGGCCGGCTTCGGTGTGTTTGAAGCTCACACCTGGCATGTGCCCACATCACCCATTGCCCGAGAACACGAGTGGCTTCAGTCTTCATTGCCCACTCTGCTTCTCGCTGTGACAGGAAATAGCTCGAGTAAAGAGGACAGTCTTCCTATTCCTGCTAAGGAAAACTGAAACTGAAAGTAATTCAGGGCAGGGCATTCCTCTATGATGCAAAAGTGGACTTCCTTTAGAAAGATGAAAATACCCATGTTTTCTTTCTGTAGAAGATAATATTTATACCTACCTCAGCCTAGGCTATTACTTATAATGCTGGACTTGAAATCCAGAAGTCTGTTACTTTATATTGAATCTAAAAAGTTTTAACCTTTTAGTGAATTTCAGTTTAAAGATCCTGCTTTGGTACTCCATGCTTGTCTTCATATACATACTTTGAAGTGTTATATTTATTTTAGATAGTTTTGGTTTAAAATTTTATTTGCAAAATATCTTAGGGGTTTGTTTCTTTGTTTTAAGGAGTAAAGCATTCTGAAAATATTAACTAAGGCACTAAATATCTTATGTAGTGTTAATGCTACAGTCTAATTAGCAGACAGTAGCACCTAGAATCCTTATCCAGTTAATTGTGTTCCATGAGAGGAGCTGTGCAAACAGAGGCAAAAAAAAGCACTCCTTGGTCCCAGAGGACCTATGAAGTAGAAAGCAGGACACTATTTGTGAACATAGGCAAACCCAGCATTTTAATTCAGGTAGCTCCAAATGTTCATACCAGTGGCAAATCCGTTGTATTGATATTATGGTTCCTCTTTCATTCTGGTCTCTATAGTTTAACTGTGGTTCAAGGTTGTCAGTTGAGGTAGTGAAATTCAGGATTTGTGCTTCTGTACCACTGCAAACCAGCAGTTGTCAGCTTGCACATGCTCTTTTGTAAAATTAATTGGTTTATGATAGAATCTGCTGCAGTATTTTTTATATTTGAATATAATTTATTTGAATAATGGCTGGGGTGAGGTTTGTTTGCTTTAGTTTGGTTTGTTTCTTTTTTCCCTTTCAAGAAATGCTTATTGTACAATCGATCAGGGATAGCCCAGTAGAAAATGAGAGTAGCATCAGAACACTGTTTCACTGAATATTGCCTAGATCCTAGCTCAACAAACTTGCAGTTTTCTGTTTTTCCCTTGTTCCCTGCCATGCCAGCAGAACTGGGTAAACATTGCCTTTACTCTTAGATGCCTCTCCCTTTCATTGTTTAATAACACTTGAGAATTGTTTTCAGCTATGCTTTGCTGCATTGACTCCTAAGGAACAGCTGTTCTTAAAGGAGAACCTTTCACCAGCCTTGCTGTTCCTGCTTAAGCTACCTCTGTGGCCAGCACACGTCCACGGTGCTGTGATGCTTTTAGAGTAGATACAGCACACTGGTCAGGTGTGAGTGGTGCCCTGCTGTGCTGCAGACTCCAAGTGTCCTGGGATTGCCTTTCCCAAGCACGGTGCTGCACAGAGCAAAAACCACTGGGAATTTGGGTCAAACTGAGTAATTCTCAGGCATAAGAGGAGGTGGAGCATTAATTCAAGCCAGGAGCTGGTAAACGTGCTGTGATGTGGCTCTTCGGGTGAACTCCTGCCATCTAGCTAGGAGTGGTGATAGGGCTGGTGTCAGGTGGTGGTGCTTTTAATAGGTGAGGACCAGAATATAGCAAGGGTGAAGGCTACATACCTAGACATTTTTACAGAGCTCACACTGCTGCTGCACATGACTCTTACAAAATGGCCTTTCTCACCCAGAGAAGGTCATGGCAGTCATAATCTTGAAGGTTCTCACATCCAACTGTTCCTAGTTAAGCAACCCTAGAGCACCTCTCCTTGATGCATTCCTCCTGTACAGCAGCATTGCCTTTGGCCCAAGTGCCTGCTGGTATGAAGTGCACTCACTTCAGCGTGGTGTTGCCTCTGCCTGCTCTTCTGTTGGTCCTCTGACCCTGTGGAGTGAAAGATGCTGTCAAGGGTATCAATACAGAAGTTGGGCTCTTCTGACTGTAAAAGGATTAATGAGTCTTGCAGCCCCATTTTAGCCAATTTTGTTCTGTACTTTTCCTAATCACCTCTGGCAGGCTGATTGGAAAAAAAAAAAAGCAACCAACCAAGAAAACATACAACTCCCCCAAAACCACTAAACAAATGAACATCAAAACCTACACCACAGTAAATCCCAAAGCCTGTGAACACTTGCTCCATAGCATGGACTGCTGGAGTTGTTCCTTGCTTCCTGGGGGTAGGTAGGATAGCGCAGGTGACAAGTTCAGTGTATCATATTTCTGCGGTGTCATGTGTATCTTATTTCCATGCATGTGTTACGTAGTATGATTAAGCTTTTGGCTTTTGCAAGCAGAAAACTAAAAGAGAGCTAGTAAATTTAGGATATTGTGATTTTCTTCTGGTTGAATGTTTTGCATGTTTTTATTATCTCAAAAAAAAAAAAAAAAAAAGCAACACTTTCTTCTTCTGATACTAAAAATTCTAAGCGGAAAAAACATCCATGTGTCCTTCAGGAATTTCCTGGCTTCTTGGCAAGATAACTCTTGGGAAAGAGAAACAAATCATCCTATAGTTGCTCTTCGACTACAGGGAGCTACATGCACAAGTCTGGTGCATAGTGTTTTGGCTCTAGATCTCTTTGATTGTAGTATTCCTTCCTAAAACTCAGCACAGCTTGAGCATGGGTTGGTTGCCTGCATGTGGATCACCAGTGCCTTTCAAGAGGGCTGGACATCAGTATGATGAGGCTGGCATTGTGACATATCACCTGCAGTTGATGCACCTTCCTTGTGAGCACCAGATGAAGAGTAAGGAGGACAGCTTGTGAGCATCCACAAACACACTGAATGTTTCTGTTCAGCTATCTGAATCCTACTTGTTCACATTCCTGCAGGGTAGGGAGATTTAATGACATGTAATCTAATTGTGTGATTACAAACAGTCCTGCATTTTCCACCATATTCCTTCAGTGATCCCCTTTTGAGTTGGAGAACCTCAAAATAGTATTTATCTTCTTGAGGTCTGATTTGTGGTAAGTCTTCACAGATTCCTTAAATGCTCTCAGGGCTTCTGATCCCAGAAACCAGCTTTCCTTTTGACTTCATTGGGCATGTTATATACATGCTGGTGCTACAGCAAAAGTCATTTCAGAGTATCTCCTGGTACCACAGAGGAATTAATCCATAAACTTGGAACACTGCAAAACCCCTTACATCTCATCAGCAACCTGTGGGCCTGGCCCCAAAAGAAGGACTTTGAGTTTGGAAAGAGTTTCCCCTTTGCTCCAGCATCTTCATGTTCATGACTTTATGGTTGCCACAGAGTATGCAGGATGCATAGTGATAGGTTTCATTTGTTTAAGAAGAAATAAATGAATGATGATTTTGTTACAGATCTTCTCTCTGGTAACTCTTGTGCATGAAAAGGGAATACAATTTGCTCCCCGTGCCTGCCTATTGGGGTATCAAGAAATTGGCGTTTCTTGGTATTTAAAGGATTTGTGGCTTAAGAAAATTACTACTACTCCCTACTGTGCCAGAGTTGTCCAGGAGGGTAAGCTCACTTACAGGTGCTCCACGCCTCAAAGCAAAACAGATGTTTTGTTGCATCGGCAAAGCATCTATTTTACAATAGAGCTGTCAGTGACTCATATACCCTGACCTCTGTGTGTGCATGGGTGCTGCCAGCACATCCTTGAAGTTCAAGTTCCTGCCCCTCCTTTCCCTCAGGGAAGCCCTAACTGCTCACCTACCTTACTCCATGTGTTTAACAACAGTCACCAGGCTATAAGTTTGTGCCTGTCCAATAGTCTCATTGTTTTAATTGCATAGTGGTGAGGTGTGGTATTAAATTAGTCATAACTTTGGTACCCACTGTAATGTGATCTTCAGTGGTCTTCCCAGAGGGGAAGGCTTTGATTTCCCAAGAGTGGTGTGCCTTTTCCCAGAAGAAATTAATTTCTGTTAATGAAGCATGAAAAAGCCAGGTGAAGTACTGGGGAGTGTTTACCGGGAGAAGTGAAAATGCTGCTAGTCTTGGGCACTGGAGAACATTTTGCTAATGCCAGAGCCGATGACACGCTGGATGTTCACATGTGTAAACAGTTGTATCAGTGTCATTGCAATCATACTTGCTTTGAGAACAGCTAAAAATAATAGCCTTGCCTCTCATGTTGTGGAGGAACACATCCTAAAAATAGCTTCACATCTCTTCAGACATGTGAGGTGATGAGACCAGTGTTTAACTGACTGGGATGCCACTTGGTCTGCTCCCAAAAAATCTGTGACTCTGGCATTCATTAGGGCTGTTTACAGTGAGCATCGATTGTAGTATTGCTATTTGGCATTGAATCATCAAGGTTGTTGGGGAGATAGGAAGGCAAAGCACTCATTCCAGATGAGATAAAATCCCTTGTCTCACCCCTTCCAGGCAGATGAAGACGGGTTTGCTGTGAAGATGATGGGGAAGGTGGCAAGATGGCTTCAGCAGCCCCTCAACCTCCCAGACCATAAAACTGTGTTTGTGCACTAAGAGCCAAAACTTGGAGAGGATTTAGAGCTAAAATGTCCCTTTGGGAATTTTATGAAGAGCTGTTTGAAACAGTATCACAGTATCACTAAGGTTGGAAGAGACCTCGAAGATCATTGAGTCCAACCTGTCACCACAGATCCCATGACTAGACCATGGCACCAAGTGCCATGTCCAATCCCCTCTTGAACACCTCCAGGGACGGTGACTCCACCACCTCCCTGGGCAGCCCATTCCAATGGCGAACGACTCTCTCGGTGAAGAACTTTCTCCTCACCTCGAGCCTAAACTTCCCCTGGCGCAGCTTGAGACTGTGTCCCCTAACACAAACAAATGCATGTGCAGAAATGAAGCTTTACTAATCTACTCACCTGCAGGAAAGTTTTATGACTGTGACTTCACTGGCCACAGGCAGATTTGGAGATCCGTTTAATCAGCTGGCCAGAAAAAGAAAGATGTCTACACTGGATGTGTAGTACAAGGCTAAATCTTGAAGTAGGGATGCAAGATCCTCTTTCAACTGCGGTCTTTTGGGTGAGCTTTTCACAGCAGGGATTTAATGCAAACCTTGCTAAATAGGTGTTAATAGTTCAGGTCACCTTGCAAAGAAAGCATCTTGACTTTCTCACGAATACCCTTCAATACATGCACCAAACCTTGTAACTAATGCAAGATAACTGTATAGTGTATTTGGAGTTGTGTGGACTGTCTTTAAGAACACAAAGGCAGCTTTCAAGCTTTAGTGTACGTTCAGATTTTACCCTTTTTTGCCACAACATATTTCAATTTAAATAGAAGATCTAAAAAAATAATATGCTATACTATAGCATATGTGCATCAGCAATTGTTTTCTTCCCATAACGATTTTTCCATATCCTCCAGAGCCACAGATCTCTTTGTACAAGGCAGGATTAAATATGTTGTATTAGGGTAACAAGCCTGCTTGGGAAAAAAATATGGCTTTGGGATATGCAGCCTCTGAAATATGCTTCAAGTAGGCTTCTAATCTCTTGTACAAAGTCTCATCTCTTCCTACATCACTGTCTTGTCTGTCCTCTTGGATCATGACAGCAACAAGCATTAGTATGTTTCTGAGCCCTGCAGAATGACTTTGACCAAATGAGGATCACTAGAGCTTCTATCATTCTAACCTTGGCTGGTAATTGACTTGTCCTAGGCATATGAAATATAAGTCTGTTAGCAGTGTGGAAAATGATATTTGAGTTTGATGTATGTGATTACCCCTTCATGGGATTTCCAGTAAAGCTTAATTCCAAGGAACACTGTCTTTTCCCCTTAAGCTCAGCTAAACTAGAAAACTTTCAGACCTTGAATAGGCTTATCCTCTCTTTAATGCAGATGAAGTTGTGATCTTCAGCAGTCAGTTAAATAGCTAGCTCTTAGAGTTGCAGAAGTTGTGTTGCTTTTAGGCTAGATGACAGACATTCTCCTTTCTGTTCTACTGGTAGATGACTAAAATACTCTGTGAAGGACAGCACCATTCCAAGTATGTAAAGCATTTGCCTGTATATGTGCTGCAGGATTTGAAACTCTCACCCATAAAGCAGAAGCTGTTGCCAGCAATGGTTATTTCTCTTTCTGTTGTCCATAGCAGTCAAATTCCATCAGTTTTGCAGAAAAGTTACTGGCAGTGACCAAACAGGCTGGATGCTTGCAGTAAGGCTTTTCTATATGGGCTTCCAATTGCAGGGCACGTATGTAACTGGTACCTTCTGTTCCCACCTTATCTGGGTGGTTCATTTTGCCAAGTTGCCTTGACTACAGTTTTGTTTCAAGATGCATGTGTATCCCTGGACTGAAAAGCTCTTGTCCCTGCAGCATCACTGTCTTTCTGCAAAATAGCGGAGCTGGGGAGGGTATCTTGATTGTTGTGAGGTCCAAGCAGCCCTATGACAGACATTAATTACGTATTTGCCTGTAGGGCCACAAAGTAAGGTTTTAATTATGTTCCTATATAATACCTAAGTTGACGGAATGAATTTAGGGAATAGAACCTCAAGCAACGCTCAGCTGATAGAGGAAATATTTTAGCTCTTATAGGCCACACACCTTGGGACCAAACTGCAGCTGTGTAGAGAGAAAAAAAGTATTTAGGTAATTACCAACGAACATTGTGACTCAGGGAAGCCACACAACGACCTGAGAATTAGAGCTGGTAAACATTGCAATGGAGTCTTTTGTCTTCTCTCTGAACTTAGATAAGAGATGTGTGATCGTTTGCCTTTTGTCTAGCCCCTGTCTGAGCCTTGCCAAGGGATGTATGTCCCCTGGCATTTTCTCGGCAGCCAATCACGAATCTGTACCTGTCGCACGGACACATCTAATTACCAATCACGAGTTGCTTTTGATTATGTTAGCCTATATAAAGAAAAGGCTTTGTACAATAAAGGAGACACTTTGCTTGCGTCAGGCTTTGTCCCCTTCTCTCAATCGCGGTACTAAGTTTCAACTGGTTTATCTGAAGGTAGGATTACATAAAATTGATGCTTGATCTGGTTTTAGACTGGATTGTGCTTTTGGCCTGGAAGAGATATATTTAAGTGAACCTGAAATAAGCCTTACTTAAACACCACAAACTTAAGCCAGTTTCATCTCAGACCATTGTTTTCCCATAAGCCTGTAATAAGAGCCTGAAGTGACCAAGTTTAGAATGAATTTAACTTTGTGCATTCTGCTCATATAGGCAACACCTGCTTCGTGGTTGAGAGGTCTTTTTCCTGATGAAGGCAGAAAAAGTCCTTCAGACCTCTTGAATTTATTGTTGAAAAAATATCACATGGGTTTAGGTACCACACAAAGCAAGCTGTAGGTTGTATTTTCTCTGCAGGCATGAAGTCTTCTACCTTTGCTTCTCTTGTTTCTTGACCTCCACCACCACCATTTTTGCACCCATCCTAGAGCCAGGGGCAAGACCCTTACCAGCCAAGATGCCACACAGAAGAGCTCAGCCCCAGTAAGAAGGCCCAGCCAGCACCCGTGGATGATACTGAAGGGACCATCGACATTCTTCCTATCTAACCGGGGGCCACCAGGCCCCCCGGCCTTTGTTGTCACCACCACCATCACCCAGTGCGCACCATGGGGACTGGACTCACCAGTGATGAGAGGAGGATCCCTCAGCCCAGATGGGCTCAGCTTAGGGCTTCTGCCTTTCCTGGGGGGATTAAGAAGGGGAGTGGGTGGGGAGAGCCAAGTGGCCACACCTGGGGTGGGAGGAGACTCCAACAGAGCCCAGGTGCTCTGGGATTTGAGGGGAAAAAGAGGGAAAATGGGGCAGGTGAGGGACTTCTATGGTGTCAGTTAACTCATGGGCTAGTGCAGAGTATGGGTGCAGATACACACAGGTGTGGTAGTTTTAGGCTATGCCTTTTAATTTTTTTCACAGATCTTGAGCAGAAAAGTAGTAAAATGTAAATAAATCACTATTGGGTGTAAAAAAGGAAAATAAAGATAATTCTAAACAATCCCATTGGAAGAGATAAGGGACTAAAAACTGGTTGTCCCAAACCAATTTTCTCTCTTCCCGCTGCTTGGCTCTGGGAGAGATACTGACTTGCTTCTGCTTGACCTTGGCTGCACTGCTTTTATTGTGACTGGTATTAACTTCTCTGCTCTTTCCCTTCTCCTTTTTTACAGGGGGTTACAGGGGAGGCAGAGAGGAGAAACTAGTACCTTCCCCTGGTCTTTGACCAGGGTGGTTCCTATGCTATTTGTCAATTGTAAATATCTGTAAATATTGTAAATCCTGTATATTTTGTACATATTCATTGAATTCCATTGTAGATTGTAGTTTTGCATGCAAATACAGCTTTGATTTGCTTCCAGCTGAGCTGGTCTGGCAAATTTAATGCTGGGGGGAAATTTCAACCCACCACCATGGGCAACACCAGTAAGATTTTGCAGCAACAGTGGCCCATCTGATGCATTCTTCAGGGGAAGAGAAACTGAAGAGTGAATTTCCACAGTGTGAGAGGCTGCATGGCTGATTCAGCTGGACTGTTTTAACAATCCCTCATAGGATGTTGGGTAGTGATAGGATTAGGGGGACTGGAGCAAAACTAGAAGTGGGTAGATTCAGACAGGATGTCAGGAAGAAGTTTTTCCCCATGAGGGTGGTGAGACACTGGAACAGGTTGCCCAGGGAGGTGGTAGAAGCCTCATCCCGGGAGGTTTTTAAGGCCAGGCTGGATGTGGCTCTGAGCAACCTGATGTAGTGTGAGGCGTCCCTGCCCATGGCAGGGGGTGGGAACTGGATGATCCTTGAGGTCCCTTCCAACTCTAACAATTCTATGATTCTGTGAACTCAAAAGAGCCAAGAAACTCAACAATTTGAATGGACTTAATCAAAATGCTTGGTAAGCATGCTATATTGACTATTTCCCATTGTTTTGAGCTGCAGTTACAGAGACTGCATAGTATCAATCTTTAGGATATTATTACTAAACTGTTAATTTGCTTTTGATTGTATCTGTGATGTCTTTCCCAGCCACCTCTCCAGATGCACATCATGAAATGGGGAATTCTGATTCCATAGTTCTGGCCAAGACTATTGCTTCTGATTCACTTTCTTCTCTCATGACAAGACTAAGCACTGGAACTTCCTAGATGGGAGCAGGTGATGTGTCACAAAACTAACTGGTTTTGGTGAAATAAGGAAATTTGCAGTGGAAAGGAAGCCAAGCTGAGAATGTGCAGTGCTATGTAACAGCAATTCACCTGGCAGAGAAAAAATTACCATACACTTAAAGTGTTTAAAATGTGCCAAAACCCTGAGAAATTTCTGGCACATGATATTCAGAATCTTCCAGGGGGTGAGTCAGGAAGAAAAGGTCAGGTGATGTCAGCATTTGCATTTGAGAGACTGAGAAAAAGTGTTGCAAGAAGCCTGCTCAACCATTTGCTGATTTTTTCATCTGCTTACTCAGCAGGAAAGATACAGCTGCCATCAGCCCTTCTCTCCCTGTGATAAGTAAAAAATCTGTTATGACAGTGAGATCCTTTGAGGAAGATAATATTTTTCAGGGCAACTTAATTTGTTTTTGATACAATGAAATATTCCTGTAGGAAACAGGATGTTGAAAGAAAAATATACATTCTCTGAACACAAAATCTTCTTCAGAAGCAGTGTTTAAGATTTTTGTTGGGATTTTAATCAGTGTTTTGAGATGTTGATACTTCAGTCTCTATTTAAAAATCCCTTTGTTTTGGTTTGTAATGCAGCTTGTAAAAGCAGCAGCTGTCTGATGCCTAGTTTGTAACTGGCATTGTATAAAAATATCCAGGGGTGGCTTGTCTGCCAGTGGGTGATTTTGTATTGCTGGTTCTTGTTGGTGTGTCTAATAAAATGTGTGTGTCAAGAAAAGTGTGTCCAGCAGGTCTAGGGAGGTTCTTCTCACCCTCTACTCTGCCCTGGTGAGACCACACCTGGAATATTGTGTCCAGTTTTGGGCTCCCCAGTTCATGAGAGACAGAGACCTGCTGGAGAGAATCCAGTGGAGAGCCATGAGGACGACTGGGGGACTTGAACACCTCCCCTATGAAGAGAGACTGAGAAACCTGGGGCTCTTTAGGCTTGAGAAGAGAAGACTGAGAGGGAATCTCATCAATGTGTATAAATACCTGAGGGGTGGGTGTCAAGTGGAGGGGGCCAAGCTCTTTTTCGGTGGTGTGCAATAATAAGACAAGGAACAACAAGGACAAGCTTGAACATAGAAGATTTCACCTCAACATGAGGAGAAACTTCTTTACAGTGAGAGTGATGGAGTATTGGAACTGGCTGCCCAGAGAGGTTGTGGAATCTCCTTCTCTGGACACTTTCAAAACCCACCTGGATTCATTCCTCTCTGGACTGCCCTGGGTGATCCTGCTTTGGCAGGGGGTTGGATTCGATAATCTCTGGAGGTCTCTTCCAACCTCTAATGTATTGTGATACTGTGATGGTTTGTGTGTGCGTAACACTGATGGTTTGTGTGCACAGCATGTAGGTCTTCACTCGCCACTTTTGTAACCAAACAGAACTTTGACGTGGAACGTACTTGGGTACTGTGGGACCAAGTGGTTTTAACTGGGAAATTAGGTGCTGCTTCCCCTTTGTTTTCAAGTGCAGTTTTACTACCCTGGGCATCCCCTATTTGTACCAGTACCAGTAAGAAATCTGGTGCCTGTCCAGGGTTTTCCATGTTGAGTATGGCTGTAGTTGAAAGATAACTGAATTTTTCCAGATTGCCAAGCTTGCTGCTGCTTCTGAAATTGGTCTGTTCTAGCTCAAGGGATCTCAAAAGATCTCTGGAGCAAGCACACTTACTGGTACTTTACCTTGGAGGTCACCAGTACTTCCCTTCAAAGACTGCCCTCGTCTCTCTGTTTGCCTTCTGAAAATGCCCTAGCAACAAAACCTTCAGTTATTTACGCCACAAAGTCATTTAGCATAGTTTAAGCTACTTACTACGTACTGTAATATTTGGAAAGCAGCAAAGGCAGGCTCACATGGCAGACCAGCTTGGCAGAACACAGGAGCAGGAAATGCAGGATAATTCAGAGTGGTTTCCAGGTTGTCTGCAGAAGCTGTGGCACACATCAGCCCTGAGTAATGACTAATGATCAGGATGAAGTCTAGCACATATACTGTTCTTCCAGTGTCTTGACCCACAGTTACCATTCTCTAGCCATTGCCTAAAACCCCATTCTGCCAGTGTTAGCCTTAAGGGTATTTTTCTAGTGGGGAAAACCCCACAGTAACAGTTGCTCTGGGATAAGCAACCCACTGACTTTCAGTCAATCTGAATATACCATCAGACATCCAATCTGAATCTACCATCAGACATCCAGTCTGAATTTACCCATTTCTAGTATTGCTCTATTCCCCCTAGTCCCATCACTACCTGGCCCCCTAAATAGTCCCTCCCCAGCTTTCTTGTAGGCCCCCTTAAGGTACTGGAAGGCCACAATAAATCATAGAATCAACAAGGTTGGAAAAGACCTCAAAGATCATCAAGTCCAACCTATTACCCAAGACCTCATGACTACTAGACCATGGCACCAAGTGCCATGTCCAGTCCCCTGTAGGAAATCCTGTAGGAAAACAGGAGTTAATTAAGCATCTTGACAGCAGCAATTGGAAATTGGAGTTTTCAAGTGCAGATGGCAAGATATGATTGTTGTCAGTGTATTTTACATAGAGTTGTGGTTGGAGCGCAGGCCTGTGAATCCCGTTGGTGATTTGGAAAGCTCTTGTGCTTTTAAAAGTGGGGAATGTAAACGAAGTCCTTTGGTTGACCATATGCCTGCAATTTGAGACTGGAAAAAAACAAATCTACAAAAACAAACCCAAAGTAAAACCAAGGAGAGTGAAGAAACATCCAATGTTCTCTCCTACCGTGAACAGATTTCTCAGTACTTCTTCCTTGTTTATCTATAGGTGTTCAGAGGTTCTATGGAGTGTGAGTCATGCTGCTGTCCAGCAGTCTGGTACGAAGTTGCTGCAATTCAAAGCATGGTACAGTACCAGTGTAACTGGAAATCTGTGACCTGCACCTGACATAACAATCCCTGTCGTGTTTTTGTTTTGGAAGGGAGAAGGAAATTTATGTCTTTGATTAGCTCTTTGATTGTCATGTTCCTCTGAAGGGAATGAAAATGGCTTTATTTATTGTCAAATTGGCTAAATGAGTTGTCTTGATAGAACAGGTCTCCATAGCCAGGAGGATTTTGTATCACAAAGATATGGCTGGTTGGGGAAAAGCTACCACACAGTGTTTAAAGAGGAACTGTCTTATACTTGGTGGCCATAAACAAGCATTTAGCAACCAATGGAGTGAAATCAGAATCATAGAATTGTTAGGGTAGGAAGGGACCTCAAGGAGCATCTAGTTCCAACTCGCTGCCATGGACAGGGACACCCCACACTAGATCTGGTTGCTCAGAGCCACATCCAGCCTCCAGGGATGGGGCTTCTACCACCTCCCTGGGCAACTTGTTCCAGTGTCTCACCACTCTCATGGTGAAGTACTTCTTCCTGACATCCAGTCTGAATCTACCCACTTCTAGTTTTGCTCCATTCCCCCTAGTCCTATCACTACCTGACACCCTAAAAAATCCCTCCCCAGCTTTCCTGTAGTCCCCCTTAAGATACTGGAAGGCCACAATAAATCCTGTAGGAAAACAGGAGTTAAGTAAGCATCTTGACAGCAGCAACTGGAAATTGGAGTTTTCAAGTGAAGATGGCAATATGTGATTTTTGTCAGAATTGTGGTTGGAGAGCAGGCCTGTGAATCCTGTTGGTGATTTGGAAAGCTCTTGTGCTTTTAAAAGCAGTATAGGCAGTCTGCTTGTTTCCTGCTCAGCAACAAAGTGATTCTTCTGCCACTGTCATATGACTCTGATGAAACAAGTACCTTCCGCCTGGAAAGAGATGGATTCACTCAAGGGATACCTCATCTTGCTGACTTCACTAAGTGGTCTGCAGACACCTGAGTGCTGTGCAGAGTTTAGATGAAAATGCTGATATATTTCATATGATTTTCACTTCTGGCAGGCAGACAATTACGTGGTTTGCTGAGGGAAGGTGAGGCGAATAATCAGCAGGGGAGAGGATGCTCTGTGACCTGCACAATTTAGAGTTTCCAGTATGAGTCACTGTGTAAGTCACTACAGGACAAGATGGACCTTTCCATTCATATATACAGTATGGCTGGTCTTGTGATTTCAGGCAGTTTTGTTCCATAAACTTAAGTTGGCATTGCTTTCTCCCATTTCTTATCCTTTCATTTGAAACCTAAGGTAATATTTTATCCATGCTTCTGACTAGCTGTGAGTTAGTATAAGTGAGAATTTAGCTCCTCCATTTCCTCCTCCCTTTACAACAGCAGTGGCACAGGCATCTCAGGTCCTCTGCTCTGTGCAGGTATTGTAAGTAGATATACTTTCCCCAGCAGTGACTCTTCTTGCCAGTGACTGACCTTTCAGAATTAGTCCGGAATCTGAGCCTTCTGCAAATACAATGAAGGCTACCTCCAAAACTTTGCATTATCCTATCACAAATGTTTCTGTGATTCTGTGATTGGGATATCAGGTAGTGATAGGACTAGGGGGAATGGAATGAAGCTGGAGGTGGGGAGATTCAGACTAGACATGAGGAGGAAGTTCTTCACCATGAGAGTGGTGAAGCCCTGGAATGGGTTGTCCAGGAAGGTGGTTGAGTCTTTATCCCCGGAGGTGTTTAAGCCCAGGCTGGATGAGGCTCTGGCCAGCCTGATCTAGTGTGAGGTGTCCCTGCCCATGGCAGGGGGGTTGGAACTAGATGATCCTTGTGGTCCCTTCCAACCCTGACTGATTCTATGATTCTGTGATTCTGGAACACTTGTCTTTCAGGAATGCAGCGTGGCTGAGTGCACGCAGCCATGTTGTGTGATAGTGAACTCCATGTATCGATGTGCAGCTGAACTTTCTCCAGGCTGTAGATTTAACATTTTTATGACTATATTTTTTACTGACTGCTAAGGTGGTAAGCAAAATGTAAAACGAAGGAAATACCCTCAAGTACTTAGACATTTAGTTGTGATCTCTCTCTCTCTCTCTCTGTGACATTGAGGCCCTGAACGGAAGTTCATTTGATACTGATGAGGAGAACAACCTTGAAAGTGCAGCTGTGGACTTTGCTTGTGATTGGATAAGACTTTCAGTCATTGCCAAGGTCTAAAAATAAATTGCTCCTCCCTATTAAAGTGTAAAGGTGGTCATGTAGTTAGGCATTTAGAAATAATCAAAGGTAGGTAGATGAATAATTCTTGTGCCAAATATCAACGTTTATTGCTTGCAGGGAAATACTGGCCATGTGGAATCTGTGAGCATGCCCAGAACAGCCTAGAACATGGCAAAAGTCACTGCAAGCACCGCTGCTAGTGAGGTGGAGAGGAGAGCCTTTGTGCTGTTCTGGAGCCCCTATTACAAGAAGGATCTGGATGTGCTGGAGCGTGTCCAGAGAAGGGCCATGAGGATGAGCAGAGGGCTGGAGCTCCTCTCCTATGAGGACAGATTGAGGGAGTTGGGGCTGTTCAGTCTGGAGAAGAGAAGGCTCCAAGCAGACCTAATTGTGGCCTTCTAGTATCTGAAGGGGGCCTACAAGAAAGCTGGGGAGGGACTTTTAGGGTGTCAGGTAATGATAGGACTAGGGGGAATGGAAAAAAAATCTAAACGAGTAGATTCAGATTGGATGTTAGGAAGAAGTTCTTCCCCATGAGGGTGATGAGACACTGGAACAGGTTGCCCAGGGAGGTGGTAGAAGCCTCATCCCCAGAGGTTTTTAAGGCCATGCTGGATGTGGCTCTGAGCAACCAGATCTAGTGTGAGGTGTCCCTGCCCATGGCAGGGGGTTGGAACTAGATGATCCTTGAGGTCCCTTCCAACCCTAATAGTTCTATGATTCTGTGATTCTCATAGCAAGGGGTCATGGTTTTTGTGTGGTACTGCTTCAGTTTTCATCTTTCAGTTCAGTCAGTGTAGGACAGAAGTTAATTCCCCCTTTGAGAGCAATCCATTTACATGCTAAAAGGGTATTCCCTTAGTAATATTAAATGATCTGTTTTAATTTAGGTATAAAAAGATAAAATCAACTCTAAAATAGGAAATAGAATACTCAGTAGTGTTTATCCCTAAGAAGAGCACTGCAGCCTAACTATTATTCATAAGAAGGGCACTGCAGTACTTGCTTTGGTATTTTTCCCCCTGATTTTTCTTTGTTGGTTTTGTGCTTTTTAGGCTACAGAAAGTATGGCAAGTTGTCCGATGTAATATTTTGCTTTTGAGTGGAGGTTGTTGGCAGTTGTGGAGTTGTTTCTGGGTGGCTTCATTGGTTGTGGAATTGAGAACTGTCAAAAATACATACTGCAAGGAGCAGGCGTTATACTAAGTATGTGATACTAATCAGAAACTAGATCAGAAGCAGAAAAAACCCTTATTCAAAGCAATGTTGGTTTTTTCACCCCCCCACCCCAGTCACAGCAGAAAGCATTTTATCAGAACTGCAGATCTGCTACTACCTTTTTTGATTCTTTTTCTTTTTTTATTTCCCCCAGCACTGGTTCATTTCTCTGTCAGTGGAATTTTTTGTGTGTGTGTGTGTGAGTGAAAACACCAGCAACCTTTGACTTGTCGTCTGAAGGCTGCTTCTTTCCACCACAAGTATTTTTGGTAGGGTCTTTCTGAAGATAAAAAAAAGGCATCTTCTCAGGCAGACAGTTGAAGTGTTCTGCTCCACTGGATTTTACTTGTGTTCAAGAAGTCCCCAAACAGATGTTATGCTAGCCCACGGAATGCTGCATTCAGTATGTCTGCCAGTGGCTGCAGTGTGGCTGGGGCAATCTTGAGCTTGCTGAAGCCAGTGGAAAAGGCATCTTTGGTAGGCTTGTGTTTCCATATTTACTTTTTTTCTTCTCTCATTACTTGACGAAAAAGTGATGTGTTTTAAATATTTTATGAAGGCTTTTGGCACTGAAATATTCATTTTACTGATGAAATATTTAGAGTTTTGAGGGCTGTTTGGAGTTCAAACTGCTTTCTAACCTGCACCAGCACATAACACAGGCATTAAAAAAAACAGATGATAAAATGAAATGTGTTATTTCAGCCATGTCATTCACTAACAGTGTCAGGAATGAGATATTTTGGGCTTGCATAATTTCTTACTTAAATCAGTTAAGAGGCAGGAGAGAAAGAGGCTGCAGGATCTGATAGAATGAAGATATGTAACTGAAAAAAAAACCACATACATATATGCTGAATTGCCATTTGTTTAAAAACCCCACAACACATCCAACTCTGGTTGGAAAAATCCCCCAAAACTATTTAGGCTACAGCTGCACCCAGTGGGGAAAGATAGCAGACAGAATCCTCTTCTGCACAGTGTTTCCTGCGGTGTGGGTTTGTGTCCTCCTGAGAGGTAAAAGCCATTTATCTTTGCCAGAATGAAAGCTCCTAACAATCCTCTGCATTAACAGCAGTTACAACTGATGAGCCCAGTTCTTGCCTCTCACCACGTCGCAAGAGCTGCTTGGGCTCCTGAGCCTGTGAAGCGTCTGAGTGCTTTCCTCCACCTTGAGCCTGCAGGATAGGTGCCAGTTAGACATGAGTATGTGGGGTAAAAATAGAAGGTTTACTGGGAGTAGGTTTTCAATATTCCTCTGTGCTTTTATCAGCTCTGTCCTAGCCACAGAAGAAAAATGTTGGCCTTGTCTCTGTGGAGGCAGGAACCTTACAGAAGACACTCTTTAGGACGCCTGAAGTCTCCTGTATGGATATTTCTGTTTGGAGACAGAGTATCCTGTTTTGATATAACTGATTCCACAGGAATTTTACAAAGAGGTGTTTGTTCCAAAATAATCTCCTGGCCAAAGAGATACCTGTGCTTATCTTTGTGCTCTGTGTTATTAAACTATGTGGAGCTGTAATTACAAAGTTAGGTGTGCTTGTAAGAGGCAATGGGCAGAGGTGAAATGCCAGAAATCCTTAGCTGGGCTTGAGCTAAATATGTAACTTTATGACAACAAGTGTAGCTCCAAGCTCTGTGTTGCTAAACCTTAGCAGACCACCTCCAAGAACATAGCCGTTTGTTTTCCCTGCTCACATGAGTGCATTTGCAGCTGGCTGAGAATGGTTGCTGGTGACTGCCTCAGCAAGCTGCAAATTCACCTTTCCCAGGGCAAGGTACCTGCCCAGAGGGATGCATGGAAGATTTTGCTCAGTTTCTCCTGCTCAAGTGGCATCCATCCTGACCATGATGGTAGTGTAGAGAGTTGTCCTCTTGGAGCGAAGGAGTGATCCTGCTTGGGTCCTCTCTGGAGAGAGGAGGCTAGCTGGCTTTTAGCAGCTGAGGGGACAATAGGATATTTTGTAGCTGGAGGTCAGTGTGGTAGCTGATGGTGGCTGGAGGCTGTGTGGGAGAGGTAAAAGGGGAAAAGCAAATTGCAAATCCTTTTCCAAGGCAATTGTTTTTAGGCAGGCAGTGTGTCTGTAAGACAACAAGTGAGTAAAGTTGCCCTGCTCTTTCTGTGTGGGTACCTGTTCTGAGCAAACCAGCTGGTTATCAGACTGCAGAGGTAGTCAAAAATGTGTTGAGACTTCCAGTGAAAGTGTAGATTTAAGACATATTCATGTCAAGATTATTTTAAAATTATTTAGTCTAATTATATGCTCCCTTACCTGGAGGTTTTAAAATCACAGATGCCATGAAGTTTAGCCTGAGTTTTAGCTAGGCTGCGAGATCCAAACAGTTTGTTTCTCCACGTATCTCAGAGAAACAGCTGAGAGGGGCTTTTGATTCTGCTGGCTCAGATGTTTTAGTGACCCTAGACCTCAGCTGCAGTCACACAGCTTGGGTGCCTAGAAGCAAGGCACAGGTGGCGTTGCCATGGGTGTGTTTGTGCACCGGGGACGCTGGCTGTGCAGAGCTCTTGAGAGGTGGGTGTAAGGATGAGCCCTGGGACTGCTGGGGGAGCAAAGAAGAACAGCGCTGACTCTCGGAGATGGACAAGCATCACTGGACTGTCATGTACAACAAATATCCACAGAAGGAGACTAGCCCAGTCCTTTTAAAAAACATTTAATTCCTAGATGTAGGTAATGCAGATGTGTTTTCTGTTATATATGGCACCACATCTTGCTCTTTCTGTCATCTGCTAATGTCTAGAAGAAGTGATAATGACCTTCAAATAACTACTAAATGCCAATCTGATGTATTCTCTTTCTTTTATTTTCTTTTCCTTTCTTTTTCCCAGGTTGATATTTCTTTTTAATACAACCCAGTGAAGATGACACCAAAACATGAAAAACAAGTAAGTAACCTCTATGCTTTTATAAAGAAGGATTCTAGTTTTGGGGTTGTAGATTGAATTTCATTATGGTTCACCTGGACCAGGAAAGATTTGGCTTTATTCTTCATGCTTTTAATTGCCAGGCCACAGCATATTCTGCAGTGTTGCTGTGCCAGATTGTTCTGTTAAAGTTTGATGGAAGAATCAAATATTCATTGTATCAGAGAGATGGAGAATAAATGACTGTGCATAAGGGGCTCAGAGAGAAGGGCACAAGGGCAAGAGAGGACTTGGATTTCAGTGTTCTTTCCATCAGTCTTAAGGTATTGTGTAGGATGTAATAGTTGGAGCTGGGTCTGAGTGCTGATCACTCTGATTCTTGTGGCCCATGCCACACTTCCATGCCTACTTTTCTCTGCCCTGGGGAAGACTGAAAGCTTCAACAGATTCTTGTATCTCAGGTGTTAGTTAACCTCTTATCAACCTCACTACTCAGCACATGTGAAGATGCCACACTTTGAGTGTGAAAAGCCCCATGTCCCTTGTGGTTGAGCATTTTACTAATAGGCAACTTGATGGGAAACTGGTTTTATCAGAATCTTTGTGGAAAATGACTCTTCAAGGGGCTATTGACTAATCAGATGTGTACAAGTGGCACCATGGAGCATGAGGTTATCACCTGATATGGTGCTGAGCACAGAGATTTGAATTAAAATGCAGCTGGAATGATTAATGCAAATAATCATCCAATGTGAGATTATTTTTATTCCTCCTTCCTGTGATAGATCTCTTTTTCCCCCACACTAAAAATAGATGGTTCCATGTCAGATTTTCTGTTTTCCTAATAGGAAAATATTAGAAAGATACTTCTCAGAAACAGTTTTTGTGATCAAATTACCTATAGTAGAGCTTCTGGCTCATCCTAGTCTCTGAGCAATCCATTGCACTGTGCAGAAATGTGGCCAGAGAAGGGCAACGAGGCTGGTGAGAGGCCTCGAGCACAAGCCCTACGAGGAGAGAGTGAGGGAGCTGGGATTGTTTAGCCTGGAGAAGAGGAGGCTCAGGGGAGACCTTCTTGCTGTCTACAACTACCTGAAGGGTGGTTATAGCCAGGAGGGGGTTGGTCTCTTCTCCAAGGCAGCCAGCACCAGAACAAGAGGACACAGTCTCAAGCTGCGCCAGGGGAAGTTTAGGCTAGCGGTGAGGAGAAAGTTCTTCACTGAGAGAGTCGTTCACCATTGGAATGGGCTGCCCAGAGAGGTGGTAGAGTCACCATCCCTGGAGGTGTTCAAGAGGGGATTGGATGTGGCACTTGGTGCCATGGTCTAGTAGACATGAGGTCTGTGGTGACAGGTTGGACTTGATGATCTTTGACGTCTCTTCCAATCCTGGTGATTCGGTGATTCTGTGACTCTATGATTCTGTGAGGGTGGGCCAAAGGAAGGAGAAAAAAAAAGGGACCAGAAGAATGAGAGCAACTCTTGCATTTACTTCAGCTGCTTTTATGGTGTATTTTTGGTTTTGAGGCAAATCCAAATGGGAATGTTTCAGTTTTCAGTGCTTGTGTTTATGAGACCTCCAGCGCTCCCCTTTTCCTCTGCTGTCAGCATTCATGGTCTTTACATAGGATTGTAACCATGAGGGAGTAGGTGTAAGCCAGGCTTGGGGGTGACTTTGGCCATTTTGTCATTTATGTTTGACCCTAACCACTTAGCACTGCTCCAGGCCTTGAGGACAGAGTAGGAAAATGCCACCAGTGTCATGGGTGAACTGGCTTTTTAAAGCCAGGAATAAAAGACACATCCAGCCAGAAAAGCTGCTAATTCCTGCTTGTTAAAGTAGTTGTGACTATTTTTGTGGTAGTTTTGAAGTTTTGCATGAGTGTTGCATTAAGAGTAAGGTCTCAAGAGTTTGCCTGTCTCAAGAGTCCAGGATTCTTGCTGGAACTATTTGGTAAAATTAGCATTTGCTTCTCTTTGAGGTACTCCCAGTAAGGACACAAGTTCAGAAAGTTAAAGCAATTAAATTGTTTACATGTTCAAAGCAACATATAACAACATGTTTGTGTTTGCCAGTGATAAAGGCACTATCTGCAAGATGATCTCGGGTCAGCTGCTGCAGCTGGTGGGGGTGTCGCTATTGGCCATGCTGCACCATCCTCAGTGGCCCTGGTGAGATGTCCCTCTCGTGGGTTTTATCCCTCAGCCCAGGTTGTCCCTGCCTTCTAGGTGAAGTTTAGCATGATTTGGGAGGGAAGTTGAGTAACATATTCATACATGGTAAGCATGTACTTAATTTTCCTCATTAGATATTGAGAGGTGTGAACTTTTTATATTAAAATTACAGTTAATTAAGCAAAGGTCTTTGTTCAGGCACTCCAGCCTTCAGAATCTGCTTTGAATTTAGGTGCTTATGTTATTTGAGCCCTGTTTCATCAGTTTTAGCCAAAACCAGGCCATCTTATCTTCATAAGACTTCCTCCTTCAGATCTTTGGCAGGGCAGCTTTGCAGATCTTCATTTAACACAATCACCTGCTGATTGTAAATGACCTGGATCCCAAAACATGCTCAATCAACTTGCCTTCCTGTCCCACTGCAAGGTGGGTGCTTTTACCACAATGAGGATATTTGTGCCAGCCTGGCTGCTGGGATCCATATCAAAGCTGCAGCACTAGTGCTCTGGATAGGAAATATTTTGCTTATGAATTTAGCAGTTGCCAGGGAGGAGGAATAAATGGAGATACTGCTTCTTTTTTTTTTTTTTTTTTTGCCCAGTAGTTTTTTGTTGAGTCTATATATACTGGACCAGTACAGGTTAGGAGGCAATCTGCTGGAGAGCATCTCTGTGAAGAAGGACCTGGGAGTCCTGGTGGATCGCAAGTTCTGCATGGGACATCAAGGTGCCCTGGTGGCCAAGAGGACCAGTGGGATCCTGGGGTGCATTAAGAGGAGTGTGTTCAGCAGATCGAGGGACGTTCTCCTCCCCCTCTGCTCTGCCCTATTCTGTGTCCAATTTCAGGCTCCCCAATTCAGGGGGGACAGGAATCTACTTGAGAGAGTCCAATGGAGGGCTATGAGGACGATTAAGGGGTTGGAGCACTGCCCTATGAGGAGAGGCTGAGAGCCCTGGGGCTGTTTAGTCCGGAGAAGAGAAGACTGAGAGAGGATTTAATAAATGTTTCTAAGTATCTGAGGGCTGGGGGTCAAGAGGGAGGGGACAGGCTTTGCTCAGTTGCACCCTGTAATAGGTATAAACTACAGCACAGGAGGTTCCACCTGAACATGAGGAGGAGCTTCTTCACTGTGAGGATCACAGAATACTGGAACAGTCTCCCCAGAGAGGTTGTGGAGTCTCATTCTCTGGAGACTTTGAAGACTCGACTGGATGAATTGCTGTGTGACCTGTGCTAGATTCTATGGTCCTGCTCTGACAGGGGGGTTGGAATCAATGATCTCTGGAGCTCTCTTCCAACCCCTAACATCCTGTGATCCTATATTGTTCCTTGTGCAATCTTGGACACTTTGAACTGTCTGCAGTTAAGTTCTGGTTTTGAGATAATTGTTGCACTTAAGCATTACAGGGCATACATAGTTTTTGAATGTATGTATTGTGCTCCTCGGTTGGAAAAAACCACACCCATGAACCAACCTAAACTTAAAGTATATATAATGTGACATAATATCTAGATCTGCAGCTCTGGAAAAAAGCAGAACTGGGTGGGAGGGGAAGAAGACGCCTTCAAAAGGATTGCAGCTGATGGAAGTGAAAAATTCCTGAAACCTTGGCTCTTATTGGACTCTGCTTCATGGGTTGTATGGCTGGGCTGCAATGCAGTCTTGTGACAAAAGATGAAGTTAGTTTTCATGTGAGTTGTAGGAGGAAGAAGTCAGCCACACCTCCCCCAGGTGAACAGTGCAATTTTTAAAGGTAGACATGACTATGGACTGTATCCTAATTTTCATAGCAAGGTGAAGAGGGAAAGGAGTGTATACAGAGGAGAAAGGCAATTGTTGCCCTAAACTGTTGTAATCTGGTGACTGTGACTGGTGAGTTCAGGATGGACTGAGCATACAACAGCGATCTCCCAGAGGAATAGGAATATTCTTCTTGAACCCTAACATAGTCTGTATATGAATCTATCTATCTATCTATCTATCTATCTATCTATCTATCTATCTCCTTTATAAGCCTACATAAGCACCTCTTCTGTCAGAAGTCTTCTGTCTTCAGTCTTCTGAGAGAGTCAGTCGCCATTGGAATGGGCTGCCCAGGGAGGTGGTGGAGTCACCATCCCTGGAGGTGTTCAAGAGGCCATTGGACATGGCACTTGGTGCCATGGTTTAGTCATGAGGTCTGTGGTGACGGGTTGGACTTGATGATCTTTGAGGTCTCTTCCAACCTTGGTGATTCTGTGATTCTGCGATTTGTCTGCATCTCTACCAGGCAGTTAGGGTTGCTTTGATTAAATCAGTGTTGTCCAAGTGGTGTCTTTTATCCTGGAGGAAGTTTAAAGGTCAAAGATAGTCTGGGTGTGCAATGCCACTGTTCCAGAGCAGCAGCAGCTATAACAAGAATTGAGAAAAACACTTCCTAGATTCAAGTTGTTTTTTGTAGGGGAAGTAACCATAGATTTTGAGAAAGGCTGTACATTTCTGGTTTTGTTTTCAAGTTGCTTAATGTTTATCTTGCTTCATTATGAACTCAGCATACTTTGGTAATCAGAGGAGGAAAAAAAACCAAAACAAACAGAAATGAAACAGTCTGCTGCTGAGATTGTGGCGCTTCAAATCCGAGCTGGTAGTGACTGTGTGCGAGTGCTGCAGTTTGCTGAGGTGCTTTGCTGTACTACAGATCACTTTTGCTCTTGGCTCAGTGATACACTGCCTGGTCACCTGCCTGCCACAGCATGTACAGCTGCTCTGCTTTCTTCTGTGGGCAGAGTCTGAAGGGTGCCTGTGTTCCTCAGTATTGAAACTCTGTGACTATTTAATTGGAAATTAGAAGTGTACAGAGTTTTTTGTTAGCTTGATTTTGTGTGGTTTTGGCTTTGGGGTTGTTTTTTTAATGTAAATCATGTGGTCTGGAATGATCTGCAAGGGAAACCGAGGCTAACCCAGAGCATATCCAATAGTATGTTTCAATCACACAGAATCACAGAATATTAGGGGTTGGAAGGGACCTCGAAAGATCATCTAGTCCAATCCCACTGCCAGAACAGGATCACCTAGAGTAGATCACACAGGGACACATCCAGGTGGGTTTGGAGTATCCCCAGAGAGACTCCACAACCCGCCCTGGGCAGCCTGTTCCAGTGTCCTCTCACCTTTACGGTGAAAATTTTTTTCTCATGTTTACATAGAACTTCCTGTGCCCCTTGTCCTGTCATTGAGCATCAACAGAACCAGCTTGACTCCATGTTCTTGGCATTCACCCTTTAGACATTTATAAACATTAATGAGGTCACCCCCTAGTCTCCTCCAAGCTAATGAGCCCCAGCTCCCTCAGTCTCTTCTCATAAGGAAGTTGTTCCACTCCCTTAATCATTTTTGTGGCTCTGCACTGGACTCTTTCAAGCAGTTCCCTGAGGTCCTTCTTGAGCTGAGGGGCCCAGAACTGGACACAATATTCCAGATGCGGCCTCACCAGGGCAGGGTAGAGTGGGAGGAGAACCTCTTTCGACCTACTGACCACGTCATGGTCCTTTGGTATAATAGAGGTTGAAAGAAACATTTTTACTCCAAAGATTATTTTGATTCTGTACAAAGGAGAGGGTTATGGGAGGTTACTTAGAAGTGATTTGAGGAACTTGGACAAAAGGAAGGGAAATGAGAGGCTGGTTCCATGGTGGATGAGAGGAGGACTAAGATTAGATTATGAGCAGGCTACCTGCAGTTGGGACTCTTGGGCTGCAGCAGTTAAAGGGAAGAGGAGAACAGTCTCCCATTTGAAGCTTCCTCATATAATTCCTCTTGTTCATTTGCAGGACTGATGCATTTAATGCTCAGGAAAGAAAAGTCAGTTGAGGAGAAGTAGTTACAGCTCTGGGAATGAGTAGGACACAGGGAAACAGGAGACAGGGAAGACCAACACTTGGGAGAACGTAAGACTATGGGTACAAACAGATGCTACAAAAGTGGGCCCAAAAGTATGCTGTGCCTATATATGTGTGATGAATATGACAGCCAGTGAAGCAGGCAGAATAAAAAGCAGCCAAACATTTATTTCCTTTCCTTTATTAATTGCTCAGGATTTGCTCAGGATGGGGAATAATTACCTCATGTCTCCCATTAATATTTTTGTAAGAGTGCAGTTATGACCCTCAGCTGGTAGAAGGGAGGGATTACAGCTCTGCTAATTTATTCCTGTAGTGCCACGTTGGTGAGGGGTTAAAAAGCTGCAGAGGAGAATTTGGTCTCTGTTGCTCTTCAGCGAGGAATGAAGCATCAGAGACGGTGGAAGCCTTTCAAATGGGATCACCTTTCTTTGCCAAGGTGCTTGTGACATGCATCCAAAGAGTATCCAGCAATAATGCAGAGCAGGAGCTGTGAGCAGGAGCTGGGCCAAGTGAGATAAAACCATGAGTTATATCCAGCCACGGGGCTCAGGCTTCCCAACCTTCTAGCAGTACTGACTGGAAATCAGCGTGGAAAATGATTTATTCCAGGCCATGAACACCTCCCTGCCACGCACAGAGTGGAATGACTATTCAGGGAAAAAAACCCAAATCTTTTCCATTCAAGGTTGTCATTGTTCTCCTGGCAGCCCATTGAAGGCTGCAGCTGGTGGCACACTGAACTGTGTGTGGTGGGGGGAGAAGACTTGGCTGAAGAATAAAGGTTTCTTTTCTGACATCTGTGGTTGGGGCAGGAAGAGATCTATTTGGAGAGCTTTCTAGCTTAAAATGTCCTAATTTATGCAAAAGCATACTACTTAAGTACCAGAGACACTTGCATTCCTCCCACAACTGATTCCTGTGTACCTGGAGATCTTGTGCAATGTCTTCCTCTTAGGGAGGCCATGTCTGCAACTTAAAATGGTATGGTTTTCTTTGAGTCATTAAGTAGTTGGTTTACCTCTTTGGGTGAATAGCTTATCTAAGCAGCTGAGGTAGAGCAGCCCATTTGTTGCTTGCTGATGTGGTTAGGCACATATAATTCTTCAGCCTTTTCCAGTTCCTATTAATGATGCTCAGTTAAAAGACAGTAATGCCCATAGGCCTCTCAATACTCCTTGTGATCCCTATAAATCATGACAGAAATGTAGGGATTAAAAGGAAATAGACCATATATGACAAAATCTGTGACAAATACTCTTACATCATTGTCCCTCCTAAATGGAGAATTATGCTCTGCAGTGTGGCAGTGTTGCTTCCTTGGGCAGGTTGATGGGCAAACTGGGATACAGCAGCATCCAGGTCCTGCATCCTCAGGTATATCCTGTGGCTTAAATTCCTACCGTATCAGGAAATATATGCAGCAGAGAAGGATTAATTTCCTCCCACAGAGCATCTGGGACACTAGGATTGAGACCTTGAATTCCCTGCATTGAATATGTGTCCAGGGTTGATGATCTTAAGAGATCTTTTCCAACCTTAATGATTCTATGATCCTTTTCCACTATGCTGGAGTGAGTCATTTAGGGCACAGACAAAAAAGGCAGTTCTTCAGCTCCTCATGGACCATTCATCTCAGACCCCTAAAATCAGTGTGTGTGAATACCTGATTAAAACATATGTAGGTGCAATGACAACTTCAGAAGCAAATAAAATGCTGTATGTATGTATTTGGTACGTGAAACAGGCTTGCAACACGTTCTTTGTGAATGTTTTCTACAAGGGTGGGAAAAAACCCTAGTTCCCTTTTACACATGACTTTGAGTGTTACACTTTTAGTTTGCAGCTACAGGGGTCACCAAATCTCCCATGCATGAAACATGTATGATTTTTCACAGCATTACTTAGTCTGAAATATTCCTTTTCAGCTAGCAGTTTGGCAAGGAATTTCCCAGACATGTGCTGTAGCTCAGATGATTCATTGCTTTTTGCTTCTCCTTTTATAGGGTTGCAAAATTCAATACAACAGCAGTTCAGCTTTTAATCTGAGCACATCAGTTTGTAGAACAGCAGAAGCAATCAAGAGTCTTTCAGGCTGCCTTTGTCTTCTGAAATTACTTACTTGTTTGTATTATGCGCTTGCAGGAATTTGTAACTGTCTTGGTGCGAGATCCCAGAATGCAGAAAGAAGACTCCTGGCATTCTTACATAGACTATGAGATATTTATTCATGTAAGTATAAAAGCCTCAGCACAGATTCTTTGGGTCTTACTACTGTTTATCTCCAAGCCATGGTTCTCTTTGGGGAGAGTGCAGAGGAGGGCAACAAAGCTGGGGAAGGGCCTGGAGAATAAATCTGATGAAGAGTGACTGAAGGAGCTGGGGCTGTTCAGTTTGGAAAAGAGGGGGCTGAGGGGAGACCTCTTTGCTCTCTACAGCTACCTGAAAGGATGTTGTAGAGAGGCTGGTGCTGGTCTCTTCTCACAGGTAATTAGTGACAGAACAAGAGGGAATGGCCTCAAGCTGTGACTGGGTAGGTTTAGACTGGACATTAGGAAACATCTTTTCAGGATAAGAGCAGTCAGGCATTGGAATGTGCTGCTCAGGGAGATGGTTGGAGGATGCCCTGGATGTGTTTAAAGGTGGTTTGGACATGGTGCCTGGGGATATGGTTTAGGGGTGAACCTTGCAGAGTGGGGTTCTCAGTTGGACTTGGTGATCCTGAGGGTCTTTTCCAACCTGAATGTTTCTGTGATACTGTATTAATGGAATTTCTTCACACTGCTTCTGGGAGGCTGGAGGATATTGTTCTCCTTTTAACAACTGAGCAGCAGCAGAACAAGTAAGGTGGGTTGGCCAAAGGCTATGTAGTAGGTCTGGCATATCTGGGCACTGAACCCTGCCTTGTGTTCACATAGGCACTCCACAGTGTCTTGCAACAGAGACTGTTCTTAGCTTTACTTATCAAATAGAAGAGCTGTCATAGTCGATGATGTCTTTATGGAAGACCTTATAGAAGAATTTTGATGCTCAGTTATTAATGGGAAAACAACTTTCTTCTCAAGTAATTATCTGGTTATTTGTACTTTAAATTCTTCTTATTTCCCCCTCCATGCTATTTGGTTCCTGCAAGGTAGTTGTTTTCAGTGTACCTTGACATTAATATTATGCTAGTTTAGTGATGCTTGGATATGTCAAGTAACTACATTTGGGGTTATAATTGTAATCTACCATATGTTAATGGGACTGCACTTAGAATTATGGTTCTCCTGTGTCTTAAACCTCTACTATACATAATTTTGTTTTGTTAATTATTCTTCTTTGGTGGATGACATATGGAAGGAGTTACCCTAATTTCTAGATTTTAATTGCAATGTAAACATATTTTGTGAAGTGTATCTGCTCTCAAATGAAGAATTTGAGAGCACAGAGTTGCATGGTTAATGGTTGGCACAAGACTGAAAGCATTTCCTTCCTGTGTGGGAGAGTCAAGCATTCAGCATAATGAGAGCAAGCAGTCAGATGATGGCTTATTAAGTATCCATCCTGACAAGTACTTCTCTCCTGTGTGGCAATCAGAGATGTGAAACTTTTGCATTTTGCAATGTAGTTTAAGTACTGGTTCCAAAGCAACCAGATTTTTTTACTTCTGGTACATAGAAATTCTGTAGATTTCTTGGGGTGGGTGCTCTGTTGTTATTTCACAGCTTTAGGTGCTTCTGAACAGAAGTACATTACTGGCATTCTCAGGGACTGCTAAATTGGGATGGTGTCATTTAGACCCAGTCTTAACATGGTTCATCACTGGGCAGCTCTGAAGCTGATATGAGCTCAGCTTCCTACCAGCACAGTGACAGGGCTTTCAGAGACCAAGTCTCTAGGCCAGTTCTATCCATGATTTTCAATGAATTCAAAATCTTGGGTCTGCCAGGCTTTTAGACAAGCTGTGTTCCTCTTCTGTCCAGCACACAAAGCATTTGGCTTCTTAAATTGTGAGGTAGGGCTATGAGGATGATGAAGGGAATGGAGCACTGCCCTACAAGGAGAGACTGAAGGACCTGGGACTGTTTAGTCTGGAGAGAAGACTGAGAGGGGATTTAATGTTTGTAAGTATCTGAGGGCTGGGTGTCAAGAGGGAGGGGACAGGCTCTGCACCCTCTGATAGGACAAGGGGCATTGGATATAAATTACAGCACAGGACATTTCACCTCAGCGTGAGGAGGAACTTCTTCACTGTCAGGGTCACAGAGCACCGAAACAGGCTCCCTAGAGAGGTTGTGGAGTCTCCTTCTCTGGAGACTTTCAAGACCCATCTGCATGCATTCTTGTGCGACCTGCACTAGATTCTATGGTCCTGCTCTGGCAGCAGGGTTGGACTCGATGACCTCCAGAGGTCCCTTCCAATCCCTTACATCCTGTGATCCTGTATCCCAGATACTCATCTATTCCCAAAATACGTCATTTTTAGGCCCTCTAGGCCTGTCATATGGCTGTCTAGGAGCTGTGGCTCCTGGCAAATGACGGAGGGTAGGGCTGGACTGCAGGCAGATTTATAATGGAGTTCTCTTTGGTAGGTGTCATTTCATCTAAATATATGCTCTGCAGGAAGATTTGTCAAAAGCATTTAATTTCCCTGATGAAATTAAAGTCTTTTGATGAATTGACTTTTTTTTTCCCCTCTAGCCAGCTAATTCTGTTCTGTGGGAAAATTTCCGAATGTGGAGAGCAGTCACATTTGTTTCATTGATTTGATTTGAACAGGACTGCATTTTGGAGGAACCAAAGTGCAGGGTCCTGCATCTAGGTCAAGGCAATCCCAGGCACAAATGCAGGCTGAGCAGTGACTGGCTGGAAAGCAGCCCTGAGGAGAAGGACTTGGGGGTGCTGGTGGACAAGAAGCTCAACATGAGCTCTCACTGTGCACTTGCAGCCCAGAAAGCCAATCAGATCCTGGGCTGCATCAAGAGAAGTGTGGCCAGCAGGTCAAGGGAGGTGATTCTTCCCCTCTATTCAGCTCTGGTGGGTCCCCACCTGGAGTACTTCGTCCAGTTCTGGAGCCCCTATTACAAGAGGGATAGGAACATGCTGGAGCATGTCCAGAGAAGGGCCACAAGGATGATCAGAGGGCTGGAGCTCCTCTCCTATGAGGACAGACTGAAGGAGTTGTGGCTGTTCAGTCTGGAGAAGAGAAGGCTCCGAGGTGACCTAATTGTGGCCTTCCAGTATCTGAAGGGGGCCTACAAGAAGGCTGGGGAGGGACTTCTCAGGCTATCAGGTAGTGATAGGACTAGGGAGAATGGAATGAAGCTGGAGATGGGGAGATTCAGACTGGGCGTGAGGAAGAAGTTCTTCACCATGAGAGTGGTGAATCCCTGGAATGGGTTGTCCAGGGAGGTGGTTGAGGCTCCGTCCCTGGAGGTGTTTAAGCCCAGGCTGGATGAGGCTCTGGCCAGCCTGATCTAGTGAAGGGTGTCCCTGCCCATGGCAGGAGGGTTGGAAGTAGATGATCCTTGTGGTCCCTTCCAACACTGACTGATTCTATGATTCTATGTGTAGCTAAGTGTTTGTAGGATTATAACTAGAACAGCTAAATGTTGGTTGGTTGTTTTTTTCCCTCCTGCAAAGACTGGCATTATCTGCAGAAAGCTTTTTTTCTGAGGCCTTTTTTCCTGTTACTGCAAGCTGTGCCCGAATGGATATCTTGCTTTTAAAAAGAAAAAAAAAAGAGAGAGAGAAAAAAAAGAGAAAAGTGATGAAAAACATTTCCTTCAGAAGCAGTAAAAGGTGTCACCAGTCCTGTCTGAGATTAAAGCTCAATCCCTAACCTAAACCGAATTCACGTCAAGATTTTCCATTGGTGTCTCAGGGATTAGCATCTTGCCGTGCTCTTAATACTGTGCCTGTACTTTAGCTTAAGCTGATTTACAAAGTGAAATATATATATATGTGTATATATATATATATTTTTTTTTTTTCACTCTTATTTCCCAACAGACAAACAGTATGTGCTTTACAAGGAAAACATCCTGTGTCAGACGACGCTTCCGAGAATTTGTTTGGCTTCGGCAGCGGCTTCAGAGCAATGCGGTGCTGATGTGAGCAGCTTTATCTGTGGCTATTGAATAGTCTGTCAGGCATGGAAGGGGAAGATCTTAATTCTGAGTAATACACAACTCAAAGCTGCAAAGTATCCTGTATTTCTTACCAGCACAAGTTTGTTCTAGACACTGGAACCGGTTGCCCAGGAAGGTGGTGGAAGCCTCATCCCTGGAGGTTTTGAAGGCCAGGCTGGATGTGGCTCTGACCAGCCTGATCTAGTGTGAGGTGTCCCTGCCCATTCAGGGAGGGACATGATGCTCCTTGAGGTCCCTTCCAACCCTCAACAATTCTATTATTCTATGTAAGGCATTTTCTCAGCTCCAAACCCAGAAGAATGTGGTTTGTACTGACAGCCTTTGTTTGGTGAGGCTCCCAACCCCTAATTTGTAACAGGTTTGAGCTGGGTTTCCTTTAGCTACATGCAGGTAGCAGAAACAGCTATCTAGTGGAAGCGTACATACTTTCTCTCCGCACTTTTAGGATGTGCTTATGTTCTGTAAGAGCTATAAGAGGTCTACCCAGACGTGCTTAATAACTGGCTTAATAACTGGGCCAGAAAAATCAGATTAAATTATTTTTCCCTCTGAGGTGTGTGAGAAGCCCTCTGGTTTCTCATCCTTGTGTTCACAGATTCAATTTCATGAGCTTCAGGAGCTCTACCCCTGATTTTCACATGCTCAGGGTCGACGTTTGCTTCTTGCATTTTTATCCTGCGGTTTTGATTTGGTTTTAACTGTGCATTTGCTTCTTGTTTGTAAAGACAGCTACCTGAACTGCCATCTAAAACTCCCTTTTTCAACATGAACAATCCTCATCATGTGGACCATCGCCGGCAGGGTCTGCAAGCATTCCTGGAAAAGTAAGTAGAGTCTACCATGGAGAGCCACGAGGATGATTAGGGGGACTTGAGCATCTCTCCTATGAAGAGAGACTGAGAAACCTGGGGCTGTGTAGTCTGGAGAAGACTGAGAAGGGATCTGATCAATGACTATCAATACCTGAGGGGTGGGTGTCAAGTGGATGAGGCCAATCTCTTTTTGGTGGTGTGCAGTAATAAGACAAGGAACAACAGGTACAAGCTTGAACACAGAAGATTTCACCTCAACATGAGGAGAAACTTCTGTACAGTGAGGGTGACAGAGCCCTGGAACAGGCTGTCCAGAGAGGTTGTGGGGTCTCCCTCTCTGGATGCATTCCAAACCCACCTGGATGCATTCCTGTGTGGACTACCCTGGGTGATCCTGCTTTGGCAGGGGGTTTGGACTCGATCTTTGAAGGTCTCTTCTCGCCTCTAATGTACTGTGATACTGTGATACGCTGGGGATGTTGGCATTTTTAATGAGGTGATGCTTGCCTCTTTAAAATAGCCCATCCCTGGTACTTGGGCGCCACCGTGTGGTCATCTGTACCCATTACACATTCGGGTTTCTTGGCGCAGTCATCTTTCATCCACGTGACTTCGGCGCTGTTCATTGTAAGGAAACTTCAACAGGGGCTTTCCTGTTGGGTTTCAGTGCATTGATTATAGATAAGAATTTCGGATTTCTGTCTCTTCTCAATTGTGTACTAAATCTGGGAGATGCTTTATCTTAAGGGGGCCTGCAGTAAGCTGGTGATAGACTTTTTAGGGTGTCAGGTACTGACAGGACTAGGGGGAATGGAGCAAAAATAGAAATGGGTAGATTCAGATTGCATGTTAAGAAGTCCTTCACCATGAGGGTGGTGAGACACTGGAACAGGTTGCCCAGGGAGGTGGTAGAAACTCCATCCTTGGAGAGTTTTAAGGCCGGGCTGGATGTGGCTCTGAGCAACCTGATGTAGTGTGAGGTGTCCCTGCCCGTGGCAGGGGTTGGAACTAGATGATCCTTGAGGTCCCTTCCAACCCTAACAATTCTATGATTCTATGATGTCTGTTTCTAACTTGGAAGAATGAGCTAGGTGTTCATGTACAAAAGACTTTTCTCCGTCTTTGTGTTCATGGAAAATCAGTGTCTTTGTGGGGTAAACCCTTGGGAGCCTCCAAAAATTCTGTAGTGAGATTTCCTACCACAGATATTTCCTATAAAGCCAATTACTTTGTTTACCAGGCCCACTAAAATAAACAGTTGTGACTGTTTTCATTACAGCTGCAATCTGTATAAAATCATTTATCAGACTTAGCTGGAGTCTGAGTGTGTTACAAGGGAGTACTGTATGAGTTTCAGTCCTACTGCTGTACCCCAATCCGTCTGCTGTAAAAAGTTCACCTTCTCCAGTGGGAGAGGTCCTGTTAGTGTAATTTTCTGCTGTCACTGCTGCTGTGAGAATAGATTCTGGGGCCAGAATTGTGCACATATTTTCAGGATGTCTTTAGCCATTGTTGAAGGTAAGGGCGTGGTGAAAAAACCCCAAAACCTCAGTAAAGACCATTCATGGCTGAATAAGTGAAAGAAAAAAGAAAATCACTTAAGTAGGTTTTAAGTAGGCATAAAGTAGACCTTGAGGTCAGTGGGTAGAGGAATATTGGACTCATTGCTTTTTCAGTAAGTGTACTGTAACTATAGGCTTGTCCAACAGACAGCAAATCATTGGTCCTGAGGTATGTTTGTTAGCTGAAGGCAGGGGGAGCTGACTGCTGCAGGAATAATACTCTGTCCACCGTTAGATAGGATCTATGGCCAGAAGGGTTGCTGATAAATACTGGATGAAGGTATGTGACACAGGGAAGGGAAAGCAGAAAAGGATCAGAGGGTTTTTTTCCCTGTAGCACAGGAAAGGAGGAGGGTGAAACAGAGTTTCTGTGCTTCTGAAAGTGATATTCATGGCCGTATGAGTGGCATGAGAATTCAGGTCACTGGGCCTGAGTAGTTCTAGCTTAGCTGTGCCGCTTCACAAAGTTGTGCATTTCCAAAATCACTCTCATTTTAAAATGGTAGAGGTCAACCTGGTAACAAGATACAGTATTTCAGTGTTAAAAATATTTACAACCACTGTGTGCTTCAGAAAGCCAAAAGAGAGAGGAAGATTCTCTTAAAACATACACTCACTCGCTAGTGTTGTGGGTGTGTGTAGCTTAAATGGGTACTGACAGCAGAAAATGACAGCATGTGGAGCATTTTGCCTTAGTCCAAGAGTGGGAAAAGAGGCATCCCTCTTGTGAGGTAATGATTTCAATGTCTGAACTTGGATTATGTTTAGAAAGGTGTCAGATTTCTCTCAGCCCTGGGGAACAGTTGGAAGGAATTTTCAGATAAGTGTTGGGTTGTGATGAATTGGTTTGGCACCTTATGTGCTGTGCCGTTGCCCTCTGCTGGCTGGCTCTTCTGTGCCGCTGCTCACAGGAGGCTCAGCTAGGCTGCTGTGATGAGGGTTTCCCCATTTTTTAACAGAAGAGTCTGAAGCAAAGGTTCTTCCTCTGAAAAAGAATTTGTGGGATTCATTAACAAGTGCCTGCATGTATGTGTGAGTCCAATGGAGGGCTACAAGGATGATGAAGGGACTGCAGCACTTTCCTATGAGGAGAGGCTGAGAGCCCTGGGACTTTTTAGTCTGGAGAAGAGAAGACTGAGAGGGGATTTAATAAAGGTTTATAAATATCTGAGGTCTGAGAGGGAGGGGACAGGCTCTGCTCATTTGCACCCTGGGATAGGACAAGGGGCAATGGATATAAACTACAGCACAGGAGATTCCACCTGAACATGAGGAGGTTTTCATTGTGAGGGTCACAGTGTACTGGAACAGGTTGTGGAGTCTCATTCTCTGGAGACTTTGAAGACTCATCTGGATGCATTCCTGTGTGACCTGTGCTAGATTCTATGGTGCTGCTCTGGCAGGGGGTTTGGACTAGATGATCTCTGGAGGTCCCTTCCAACCCCTAACATCTTGTGATCTTGTGATGTAAATCTATATATGTAATAGAATCATGGAATTGTCAGGGTTGAAAGGGACCTCAAGGAACATCTAGTTTCAACCCCCTGCCAGGGGCAGGGACACTTTCCACATATATTTGTATATGTATATACCTACTTAACCGTACTATAGCTCTAGGTCTGAATGCTGCACATTCTATAGCATGGCAATGCCAGGGGAAAGCAGTACCTCCCTGGTATATTGGAAGGGGTGGCAAAGGAGACAGAAAGTAGTTGTGTGGAGGTGGTGTGACCCAGAACTGCAAAGCTGAGTGCCGAGTTTGCTCTAGCAATGATGGCAGTCACTGCCACAAGCTCACAGCCCTGCTGGTGCTGCTGTATGGCAGTGGGAAGAAATGGGATTTGAGCCTTTGTAGACCTGTCAAGGGAGAAGTTCACAGGTAACATTTTTCAAATGCCTGCATGTGATGCAAGAACCTGAGCTTCTCTCTGCATTCTGTGCCTTGTGAGGTTATCACATCCAAGCCATCTCTGAAACAGAGTTTAGGTCTCTCACAATCTCAGCGTGTGCCCCATGCCTGTTGCTGTGTGAGCAGGTCACTGTAGGGTCTGCCCAGACAGGAGTCACATGCCCAGGGAATAAGGACTGAGCAGAGGAAGGCTCTTTGGTAATCAGTTTCTGGCCCTGGGAGCACCTCCATGTTGCCTGTATGTGGATGGCTCTAGAGTTTTCTGGTCCTCCTTCATGTGTCACTCCAGAACAAGTTAGCGTGGGGCAAGGTGTGTAGTTAGAGCCTTTTTAAAATCTCTCTTTGCTGAGCACAGTAGCATGAAAATGAGGCCAACAGCTGGAAACTAAAGCAAAGCACTCAAATTTGGTGAAATCTGGAAACAGGTGTCCCATTTTCGTCTGGCTTTACTGAACAAATGCGGGATAAGACCTTGTCTTACAGGTTATTATCTCTGAGTGATGAGCTGTGAAGCTCACTTCTTGCCTGGGCATAATTTAATATTTCAAGAGGCCATTTGCATTCACGGAAGTCAGCTAGCCCCTTTCCAGTTATGAATGACTTTGTATGAATAAGGAAAATGATGTGGTTTTTCCTGGTAAGTATCCTCATCCTCTGAGGATGTCTTTAAATTCATAGGAAAAGCTTATTCTTAAATTAGAGGTCAGAATTAAACCACTATCTTACAGTATTAGCTCCTGTAAGATCCTCTTTGCTTTCATCCCTTTGCAGCTGCACAGGTTTAACTTTGGGATTTAGATCACAGGAGATCGTTTGGGTTTGCTTATGGGAGAGCTACCTACCAAAACCTTGTTAGATAAAATTGGGTTTCAGTCACTGACTTTTTTTTTTTCTGTTGGATACAGTTGGATCCCCAAAATGTATGTAGTTTAGGAAGAAGGATTCACTTTGAATTTGCTTTCAAATGTGCAGTTTATGGTGAGGTGGAAAACATCATAGGAGTCTTGCAAAGTGTAATGTTCGGATCCACAGTGGAGGAAGGACAGCCACAGTGTTGCTGCTCTGTATGGCTTTACATGGGGCTCACTTGGTGCTGGAGGGAGCCAGCCACTCAAAACTCATCCGCCTAAGGCAGAGTCATTCCCTGGAGGTTTTACTCTCCTCCTCCTCACACCTCGGTCCCTTCCCCGTGGCTGTCCCATAAACAGGAGCTGGTGTAGGGTCAGAGCACTCTCCAGGAGGTGTCTCCACTGGCACTGTCTCAGAGATGTGGAAAGCTGGATACTGGCTCCAAAAGGGATGGATACCATCTTGCTAGGGCTCAAGCAGGAGCATCGGTGGCCTTGGGACAGGTGGGATGTCCTTGTACAAGTGCTGGCTGCCTCTCTGCAATGGAGCCTTGATTGTATTTCCTATCTGGTGAGTGAAGTGAGTAATGCCCAGCAGGCGTCAGTCACTTAATCCTTTCCTCACGTATGCACAATCAGATGCCTAACAGTTGCTTCACAGTTGTTTGCTATCAGTAACATTTCCTCCCTTATAAAAAACGAAGGAGGAAACACAGTTGCCTTTTGCCCCCCGCCCCCCTTTTGTTTTTTAGGAGGAAACTGGTGCTTTGTTTGCTTCACGCTGAGGCGGAGGGGTTGAGGGGCTGGATGCTCAATAGAGGGCACCACAGCACAGGCTGTCATCCCCTGCCTCTCCTGGTTTTTTTTCTTCCCCTTGCTCTCATGATATGATGTAAACGGGCAGAATAAATTTGTTGAAAACAAAATCAGAGTGTTAACCTTCCACACACATGCAAGTGTGCATCTGTCATTGGATTAGGTTACAGTAGATACAGGAAATCTTTAGTTAGGATTAAGTTGTACTGTTCAGCCATATGTTGTTGTCCTCCAGCAGAACAGTGTATAATATACCTAATAAAATCATGTTGAAGAAAACCAGATTTTGGACCTTGTCCAAATAAGACAAAACACATGTTTTGTCTTTTGTAAACGCTCTTGCCATAACATGAGGAAGGAGAAATACTTCTCATACAGTATCCAGCATTTCTTCAGAAATGACATTATGCCTTCTGGTTGTGAAGTGATGTTTCTCAGCCCTGGCTGTTTAAAGGCCTGGCGATCACAAACATTCACTGAAAGCTTGCAAACAAAGACTCAACACGGCTGTGAATAAAAAATGATTTTATTATTTCTAATTCAAATGTAGAGCCTTACCCTGCAGCCCCCTTAATCACATAAAATAGTCATTATGCACATGAGCAATCTGGCCCAGAGGAGTGAGGTCTCTGACAAGTAATGACTGCTGATGGGATCAAGGCTGGCAGGGTTTAGCCTTTCATTCTCATTCCAGGTGTGCACGGAAAGTCTGTTGTTCACTGAAATCTGCTCAGTCAGTTTGTAGGAGTTATCACCGTGAGCCCTGACTCTTCCATTAGCGTGACGGCAGCGAGAGCTGATTTACATCGCTGTAACTGCAGCTTTGCATTGACTCTGGCTGCAATAAAACTATTGGAGGCTCACTGGGCGTGCTACCGGTCGTGTTCACACTGCGCATGCCTTCAGGCTCCACTCAGACATCCGAGTAGCAATGTTGTGACACTCTGCCTTTCTTCTCCTTGCTTTTTTGTTAGGTGGTTTGTAATTTTGATTTTTTAAAAAGTCCTCAGAGCCAAATCTAATTTTTGAGATGTGCAGCCCTTCACACAGCGAGTCCCCAGGATGGCAGAAGCCCTAGAGAGCAACTGCTATGCCAGCACTTAATACTCCCAGTAACATCTGGTGACAAATGTGTGGTTATTCTGTAGAAGAAGGAGTGCTTTGAACAGGAAAGCATAACACAGATAGCACAGCTTTCAGTTTTCCTTTTGATTGCTTGAAGGATGCAATTAAAAAAACAATCTAACCTGTTGGTTCAGATGGGAAGGGGTGGTGTGGTGTGAGTGTGTGTGTGGGGGGGTAGGAGAGGAGAAATTATTTTCTTAATGGAAAGAAAGAAGAGATGCTTTAAAGGTATGACTGGCTGAATAGGTGCTCACATATTTGCTTTCAGGTTTTAAATAGTTTGCAAAATGCATTTAGGCTGTGGTCCCTTCCATCCTGGTGACCATATATGTGTATATATCTCTGTGTGTATATATATATATATATATATATATATATTTGTGATTAGCTTTATGAACATCTCTCCATTTCTTTGCCTTGGTTTCCCTTCACTCCTTTCACCTCCAGATGGCACTGTGAAGCAGAAAAGAAAATTGCTGTGAAATAATGAGTCCAATGTAAAGTAAAATTGGAAATTGAATTATAGCTGCAGAAAAAGGACAGTAGCCTTGAGGTCCTGATCAGTCTGTACTCTTATCACTTTTGTTTGCTGTTCCATGTGTTAGGTTACTGCCGAGTTAATAACAGTGCTTTAGCAGTTCAAGGCTTAGCAGAATTGTACTGGACATGAAATAAAGCTAAAATGAATTTGTGTCCAATATCATTGACATTAGTGCTCATTACTTCTCTGGTGTAATGCCTCAAACCATCTAAAATCAATTTTAAAGATTACCCATTATTTTATAAAGAAAATAAAATACATTTCAAACAGCACCAGAGCTGTAAGTGTAGTGTAATCTCATGAACAGTTAGTTACTTGTGTTCTCCCTGGTTGGCAGGAAACTTTTGAAGGTACAGCAAGGGCGGGGGGGGGGGGGGGGGGGGGAAATCTGTGAAACTAAATGCCAGCCACAGAATTTGATGTCTTGGCTTTTTTTTTTTTTTTTTTGCTGGGTTACTTGGTATTAGACACGCAAATGTAAGCATTGCAGAAACATGCATCCCCTCATTGTGCTTGTGAGCCTGGGAAAAACAGTTAACTGTAGTGACTCTACAGTAAACTCCAGCATGTTGAGGGTTCTTTTTTCTCTTTTCTTTCTTTTTTTTTTTCTGTCTATTTTTTTTTGTTGTTGTTTAAAGGAAGAGGAAGGAGAGTATTTACTCCCACAATTGCATACAGTATTATAGTGTGGATTTATTGTGTGTGGAGTGATAGTTTTTCTTTTACTTTTTGTTGCAATGTTTGCCTTTGGAATGTATGTTTATCAAGAGTCAAGGCTGAAATCGTCTCTTAGGGGCCTCTGAATGATGGCTTTTCAAACTGCATTCATGAAGCTGTTGCTGCCAAGGTGTGTAGACCTGCAAATTATGTGGTTTGAATCATTTTTACAAAGCTTTTGCTGGCTTCTTTTAGACTCTGAAGAAATGTTTTATGCTGTATTACTACACTGTGTGCATTGATTTATTATTTTTTTTTACAGATGTGTATTTGCTATCTCTAGTTTAAAGTAAAATCATGGGAATTTAGATTGAATTCAAAAGGCTTTCTCCAGGTATGAAAGTGCTTATTTTGGACTTCAGCAAAACCCGGTTCTTCTGAGGCCGAATTTCAGCTGCACCTGGTAGATCATTAGGGTCACTGCAGACGTTTTTCTCATTGGAAGGTGTCAAAGTTTGAGTTATTTGGTTGAGACCGTGTATGTGTTTACCTAGGCAAATGAAATATGAATGAATACAAAGATCCCACATTTTCAGTTAGATATTGCTTATTACTTATTTTGATTTGACAGATTTTATAGGCTTAGATGAAGCCAGAAATCCTCTTGTGTATTTATTAAATGTTATTGTAATGCTGACCACTTCAGAGAACAGTTTTCAGAGTGTATTTGTGTTTTAAAACATTAGAGTCCAGACACACCATTAATCTTATTTGAGAGAAGGAACTAATCAGTTATACTTTTCATTTTAGTCAGAGTAGCTACAGAATGCAATCTTTCTTTCTGCTTTTACTAGTTCTTACATTAATGTTACCTTTTGTTTCCTACTGCATAGCAATGACTGGTTTTGGTAATGACTGTAACCTAAATGGGTAGAAATAGGTAAATATTGACTCATATGAGTTTTGATTTGTTAAAGATATATTTAGGATTCATCTGATACCTTGTTACAGATATATTTTATATGGGGAGGTGGTTGGGGCCCCATCCCATAAGATACTTAGTAATTTTCCGTGGACCACTGTTTGGCATGGTCACAGGCTCTGACTTTGCTCCATGAGTGAAATCACATGTACATGTAAAGTAAAATTCTCCTGTTAATCGTTCTAGGATTTGTGTATAAAATAATTCCTTCTTTAGAGAGATGCTGCAGCAAAGTTGCCCTGGTTTTGCTTTCCTTTTTGTTCTTTTAACTTTAAATACGATGGTCCTCAATTCCCAGCCGTTACAGAAGTAGCTTTACAACTTCCAGGGTTAACTGGAATGTATCGCATTTTGTTTACTCACACCTGCTAGAAATAAATACTCTCTGCTAAATTTATTTGGAGACTTAATTTGAAATACATATAGAAGCCAAAGATTAAAAGTGAACTTCTGAAAAGAACAGCTGGAATGAAAGAGTTGCTAAGATTCCTTAAAAATTGTTTGCAAGTAACATTAAATCAGTGTTCAGTGTTAGTGGGTTTTTTTTTCTAGCTCAAACGGACGTGCATTTGGAGAAGTGTAAATTATTTTGGCTGGTGTTGGCTCCGTTCTTCACAGGTATTTCAAAGTCCTGGCACTGCTTGTGTATGAAGTCCACCATCTCTGTACACACTTTCCCCCACCAAAGAAACTGCTGATCTGTAATTTTTCAGAAAACCTTAGCTATGGAAAAAAAAAGGAAAAAAAAGGAAAAATAGTTGTCAAATGGAGACCAAATTTTCAAAAGAGTATATTCCTTCAACTACCTAAAAATCATTAATTTATCCATGTGGTAATCACAGATGGTTAAATGGAAGAAATGTCCTTGAAGTTATTCTAAATAGCAGATGTGCCTAACTATTAGCTTTGCGTTTTTACTCACCTAAAGTTCCAAATAACGTAATAAGAAAGTAACACGCACCTAATCATTTTAATGTGCTCACTACCTTCTGTTCCTGATTTAGGATTCAACTGAAAACTTAAGAGCAGGGCATCATTTAGAATCCATTCTGGTAAAACACTTTAGGATAGATCTGTGTACATGCATCTGTATAAAAACATTTGACTTTGGGTTTCCCCCGCTTTTCCAGGATCCTACAAGATGCATTGCTGCTCTCAGACAGTAGGCTTCATCTCTTCCTACAGACTCAGCTAAGCCCAGAAGATATGGAGGCTTGTGTGTCTGGGCAGACCAAGTACTCTGTTGCTGATGCGATTCATAAGTTTGCCTCTTTGAACAGACGTTTCCCTGTAGAGGATGAAGAGAGAAAAAAAAGGGGAAAACAATGCAGACTCCGACTCAGAGAGGTGATTTCTGTGTTTCCTTACTTTTCTGAGGTTATATATACGTACGTACACACGCGCATGCTTCACTTCTCTTCTTTTCCCCCTGTTGATGTAATACTAAGATAATGAAAAAATTAATTGACTGAGATTTTATTGAGCTGTGACAGCTCATCATAGAAGTCTTCACACACACCTCCACACTGAATTAATGAATGCAGTAGAAATTCAATTATCTGCATTCTGATTATGTGAATTTCATTTAGTCAGACTTGAATTATTCGCGTTTAAATTATCTTGCTAAAAAAATATCCAACTGCACTCCAAATGGCTAATTAAAAGTCCAAATTTCCTGTCTCTCTTTGTGACTGGAGATAATTAAAGTTCTCCTCTGTTACTCAGGCTTTGAGTGTGTTGTGAAAACCAATTTCCTCCCTTTCCCCCCCCCCCCCCTTTCTCCCTTCCCCTCCCTTTTCCCTATTCTGCAGTTCATCCTCCGGGCTAGGACCTAGTGATGACAGCATTTCATGCGGATGTAAAGAAAACCCAGCTTCTGAAGAATCATGAAAAATCATTCCTGTATTGCTCTCTTAAGGGCAATGCAAAGCAGATTCTGCTCAGTTTACTGCTTACCACATGAACGCAGCTGGCTGGCAACGACTACCTAAAAGATGGCATTATCGATACAACTTACATGTCCTTAAAAAATGTTTTCCAAACAAACCTTGATACTGTTTCTGTGTTGATTTGTTTTATGTGTTGATTCAGGTCTACATGCTACCTAGCAGCACATTTAGGGGTTTTGTGGCTATTAAAATCCCAGCATTGGGCAAGTCGTGCTCTGCTGACATACGGCCGTTAAAATACTTCCTTTAGTGAGTGCAGGCCTCAAATCCGGAAAATAAAGATAACTTAATTCCTCATCTTAAAAGCTGGTGTAGCATATCAAGTACATCCAAAACATCTTTTTGTAATTTGCATTGGAGAAGTTTCCTCTTCAGAAGTCATTTGACATTGGTGATGAAATTACACCCCCCCCCCCAAGGTATTAACTTTTTAAAGTAGCTCAGCAACATCAGCAAAACATTTGTACAAACTATATGCTGCTGACAATTTGAGATATAAATATATCTCCCTCTGGTCTTCCTGTAGTGTTTATGGAAACCTTGGTTTTATCATGCCTCGAGAGCTGAAGGCCAAAATTCTTGAGCATGGTTGCTTGGAAGTTAGAAATATTAATAAAAATGACATCATTTCCAGGCTTGCTGGAGATGCAGGGAATTACAGATAGCTGTTCCCAGTGAAAATTCTGGATGAGATCCATTGAAAGTACTGGCTGATTTAATTTACTTTTAATTTTTGGCCTTGCAAGGGCCAGGATTTCACCCAACATGTTTGACTTTAGGCACTTCGATTTGAAGACACGGGGAGAGATGTGTCAGTTTAGCAGGGTAAATGGAGAGGTATCTCCCTCTCCGAGATGATGATAATCACATCGCTGTAACACGCTGTACAGACGTGGACCTCTCCATGCTCTTGGGAGCAAACAGAAGCTGCTGATTCCACTGTGGCTGTAGTTAACACGTCGGAATATTGACTCTTTCACAAAGGAAAGGCAAGCTTAAACATAACTTCATAACCACCACCACCACTTATTTTAATTAAACATCAGTTTTGCTCTTTATTGTTAGCAGCAGCTGCGTAGTGTCTTGTCCCAGATCCTGTCAAAGGAGTATGTTTCACTGTGTTGTTGTATTTATATTTGACATTTAACTGCTATTAAAAAGAGCTAGGGGGTCTGAGCACCCTAGGAAAGCTCCCATTAAATTCAGTGCTGTAGTTACAGGCCTAGAAATGAAGATTATCTATCTATCTATCTATCTATCTATCTATCTATCTATCTATCTATCAACATATATAAACATTTTAAAAAATGATTACTATTTTTTTAACAAACCTATGGCTAGTTTCAAAGAAGGAGCATTTTAAACCTGTGAATTACAGAAACAATAGATTATTAAGTGGTCAGCTAACAAAAGGTAGCATAGGCATGTGTGGGCATGCTTCTACAAGCATCCAGCTGGGAATCTCTGTAATTTTAGAAACGTGTTTTAATAGCCTGAGGATAACATCTCTTAGGTGTAACTACTTTAAGCCACTGTATTTTGATGATGGTAGCACTTTTGTAAGATACATACCCACGTTTCTTTTTGCTTGGTCTTACTGAATTGCACCAGTGTACCCATTCACCTTCTCAGCTTGTGTGTGGGTTAGCAGCAAGGCTGTTTTAATGTAAAAGTGGTAACATTTAATTAAAGCAACAAGTTATCACTTCAAGGAGTTTAAAAAATGGATGTTGTTGCCAGGCAAAGATTTTGATTACTTGACTTGTAAAAAAAAATTGTTTCATTTTTTTTCCTTTATTTTGGTAAGATGGCACATTACAAGAAAAACAATGTAGCAAATTTATTTGAAAGACAGAGGAAATGTAAAAACAGAACCTGGAATACAGTGTTGGAGAAAGGTGTATTTTATTATTTAACACAAGGTCAGGAGAGTGGGTTTGGGTTTTTTTTGTTGTCTTAAAAGATTGAGCTGAACTCTTTAAGCACTTAACAGTTCTGGCCTACGAAGATAACCCCAGTATCTGATGAAAATTGCAGAAATATAAGATTTGGAAATAATTTGTGGCTTCTTTTCTTTTTCTCTTACTTTCTTTTTTTATTTCTCTCCCCCCCCCCTTTTTTTTTTTTTCCCCCTTTTTTCCCCCCTTTTACTTTTGTCTTTTTTTTTTTTAACCTTTTATATTTTTTATTTTCTTCTTTTTTGCTTTCTTTTTCCTTTTTCTCTTTCTTCATTTTTTTCTTCTCTCCCTTAAGGCTACAATCTTATCTGTATGCCAGGGAATGATTTACAAATAAAGATGGTTCTCCAATAAATATTTGTTTTCTGCTAGTTCTATTGTTGTTATTTTTGGGTTGTGGGTTTGTTTTTTTTTTTTTTTTGATCACCATGTTGGCAAATTTCAAGTCTTTGATAACAGAACTTTCTTTCCAGCTCTGACAGAAACTTGTTTATAAATATTCATCTTTTAAATGCTGTTTGTGTAGCTAGCATTACTGGAATTATTCTTATTAAAGGTGAAGGAAAAGTATTCTGTACTCTCTAGCATGTCTAGCATGCTTGTATGTAACTGCATATAAATGCTTTAAGACATTTTTGTGTCATTTGGAACATTAAATATAACTGTTACAAATGTCAATGTAAAATAAAATATTTTTAATGTCTGACTAATGATTTGGTGATTTTTTTTTCCTCAACACTATCTCATATATTTTGATTTCAATTTTTCAGTTTTGAATAATGCTCATTTTTTAAACAGGTTAATATCTACTTTATTATACTGTTGCTAATTTGTATCTAGTTGCAGTAATTCTGCACTCAAAAAGATTTGCTTTATCTTTTGCTTAGAACTTTATATATATATATATATATAATAAATAAATATATAATATATATATTTAATGGTGATTTCTTAAAAGCTTTTAAGTAATTCAATAAAACAAGTTACTACTTTCTGTCTTGTGTTTAAATCTGCCAGTCAGGTTTCCTTTATTTCAATATTGATATCCTGATCACTTTATGACTTACCATGTGTAAATACTCTTCAACTATTTTTGTAATGCATGTGTATCTATATTCACACACAGCTGGTTGGTTTTGGGTTTGTTCCTACTGGCTTTGCAGAAAACATGATATGAAAGAACTCCAGTCCTATGTGCTATCAAATTCTATGATGTGTAACTTAAGGAATATTGTAAACTCCCGTTAAGCAACCTGTTACACTGTCACTGAAATACACTCTCAAGGGAAAAAAAAAGAGATTATTTTAGAATGAAAATTTTCATTCTAAAATGTAATTTTACAAGCATTGAGAAAATTTACACTTTTAAACGCCTCACACTGCAAAATTCTGTGTTTTTTTTCACGTGTGATTGATTCCGCCCCCCCCCCCGAACAATATTTAAATTATATAGGTACACAGTGTTTGTGACTTGCTCTGTTATAACATACAAGGCACAGATAAAAGTCAGAGTGTTCAACCGTGAGGAGAATGGAACTGGCCCTGTCTCCCTGTAATTGCAGGATGAAGAGCCCTGCTAATGACCAGGGCATTTACATTTCCTACCTGGCTTTTACACTGCTGCAAAAAATGTAAATTATTATTTCCAGTAGCGGGTTGATTCTTTTCACCAAACGCCTAAATGCTTTAGGAAAACCACAATTATTCCCTTCTTCAGTGTTTAAAAAACACTCTGCAGCGTGTGAAATTGCTTCTCTGCCCTTCTGAAATAAATCCTACGTGGGAAATAAGTCACGTTTTAAAACACAGCAAAATTCCTCCTTTGGGCTTAAACCCTCGAGGTTTAATTTGCGAGTCATCCACGGCCTACGCGTGTGCGCAGGGCTGGCGAAGCTGTCACGGCCGGACAAGGGAGCGGCAGCGCTCTGCTGCCGGGGCCAAAGGCTAGCTCGGGGAAGGACTTCTAAAGAAGGGATCTCAAAACCAGAAAAGAGTCGGGGTGTGGGGGAAGCGGAACACGCAGGCAGCATCCCAGGTCGCGCTCCCCGGGAGGCCGGAGTGCCGCTCCGGTCCGCCGCCGCGCCCCGGCCCAGCCCTTCTTTTCGCCCCGTCCCATCTCGGCCCTGCTTGGAGGCCGCCGGCCGCGGAGCGGAGGGGGCCAGAGCCTTACCTGGGGCCGCCGTCCTCTCCGCTCCGCTCCGCCCCTGTCCCCCCCGCGGCGCGCGGCCGGGGCAGCGGCGGTGCGCGCGAGCGCGTTCCCGCGCTGGCGGAGGCGCGGGGTGTGGGGGTGGCTGTCAGGGAGCGAAGCCACCCGGCCTTGATCCGGTAACTCCTGGCAACCGCAGCCCATGGCAACGGCGGGGGCCGAGGGGAGGAGGGAGAGCGAGCGTGCGGCGGGAGGTGTGTGGGGGGAGCCCGGCCGCCCACGCTCCTGCAGCGCCCCCTCCCTGTCCCGGCGCCCCGCGGGGGCGGTGAAAAGACCAGCTCCTCGCCCCCGCCTTCTCCGCCTTGTGCCCACCGCTGACCCGGGCTCCCTCCTACCGTGTCTCTCGCGCAAACGGCGCCCCCGCCCCGCGCCCAGCTCCTCCCCGCCGGCCGCTCTCCTCTCTCTGCGCCGCCAGGGGTGCTGTGTGGCAGCGAGAGGCGCGCTGCCGGGTGGGGCGCCGCGCAGAGGGTGCGGTGCCGTGCCGGTGGCGCTGACAGCTCGCGGCTTGTCCGCGGCTCTCCGCGTCTTTCCGCGGGAATGGGGAACGGATGTCGTCTGTCTCGGGTTTACTGCTGCGCGTCCGGAGGCCCTCCCGCTGCCGCGCAGCTCCGCGACCAGGCCAAAGGGGGCGGCGTCCCTCGCGCTGGCGATGGTGCTCTGCCGAGACCCGGTGGGGCTGCGCCTTCCTCCCGACAGGGAGCCCCTACGCACGGGGCCCCAGGGCACGGCACTGCCGGGCTCCCCGGCTTCGAAACACCCGTCTTATTTAAAATCTTTTTGTAATATGTTTCATGCAAAAGCAATTCGGGCCCCCGCGCAAAGCTAAGGCATGACACTCGCCAGCCCCCACGGCAGACAGGCTGCACTTAAACGGAGGCCTTTCTGCGGAACAACAGGAGCCAAAAGGCCTTGTGTCACCCAGTTATGTAAGACACAATCTCGCCTCAAAACGCACAATGAATCGGGAAGGATTTATGTAATTAATTGACCAGTCTTAACCTGTTATCGTGATGTAAGGAATTTGGAACTCATTAATTTGGTCCCTGACAGATTTCATATTAGAGCTGGCAAATATGGATTGAGCCTCTTATTCTTGTAGCAGCTGGAATTTCCATGACAGTGAGGATTAGTGAAGAAGACCTATTGCCTGAGTCAAACTGCCTCTTTTGTAATCAGCATCCCTGCTCTGCATTAGAGGGGTAATGGGAAAGGGGGGAAGACCAAAAAGAAAGGGGAAAAAAAAAAAAAAGAGAAATGCATTCATATATGGAGCAGAGCAGGGAAGGGAGAGGAAAGATGTATCTGGGAGAGCAGAAGCACCAGAGTGAGGCTTTTCCAGCCCCATCTGTGTGGCAATGAAAGAAATGCAGAGGCAGCCATGGCATGGTGGAAAAGGAAGGTGTCCAAAGGACAGGTCTGCAGCATCAGTGTGGGGCTTGCTGCCTCTCAACCAGACCTTCAGATCATGCTTCTTGACAGACACTGAGCATGTGGGGCTGTGGCATTGGAAGTTCTGGGAGTGGGCTTTCAGCTGCCAAGGGTTGGAGTGATTTAGGAATTGAGAAGTTTGGGTTGTGATCTTGGGTAAGTGGGAGGTACCCGTCTTCCATCCTGGAATGTGATGCCCTCTCTTCTGGGGAAAATGATGCTCAGAGTAGGTAAGGACCAGGTCTGGGGACAAGGTCAAGCCTCCATGCAGCCATGGCAAGGATAGCTCTGTGCACAAAATGCCTCAACTTACAAGACAGAAGTAGTTAAACTTTTGTCTGCTCATTCATGACAACCTTTAGGGTGGTTTTTCACTGCATCCAGCTGGGGAGGACCCTCATCCAATTATCATTTTTAGGCATTGATGTAATAGTAATAACATTCAGTGCAGACTGTATGGAAACAGTCTAGGAGCCTTTATTTTCTTTTCCTGGCAACCTGTTAATAACTGCCCTGGTAGTGAATGCAGTTAGAAATTGCTTTAAAAGGTTTCCATGAGGCATCATCATATTTTTCCCTGCAAAGTGTTTACCTACCTGTGTGACAAATGCCATGCAAATATGGAGAGAATTTTTTCCATTTCTCATTATTTCTTTGCTTTATGCTTTTTAGTTGAACATTTATCTTCCATAATGGCTTAATCCACTGTTTGCTTCTGCAGGTCATATCTATACAATAACTGGGAGAAAGAAAATACATGAACCAGCAGCACTGATAGTAAAACCACAATTGCTTGTGAAGACTGCAATGGTCAATGCCAATTAAAAGAAAACTGCAGTAAATAAGGCCTATGTGGCTCAAATTCTGTGGACAACTTTGTATGCATATTGGCCTTTTCTCTCAGCATTGTGCCAGGGTGATTACCAAAACTTGAGCATTCGGTCCTTATTTTGGGAATCTCCATGAGTGTGAACCCTCGGTCCTAGGTGATCCTGCTTTTGGTAGAGGGGTTGGACTCAATGATCTCTGGAGGTCCCTTCCAACCTCTAACATTCTGTGGTTCTGTGGCTCCGTGCTGGAGACCTGCCCTTACCAAATTGCAAACTCCTTGGAGAAGGGCTACCCTCTCTTCCTTGCGGGGGGGCTGGATCTAGCTCCATGTTAGTTTTTACACTGCTCTTGTAGTTGCAGCTAATAATCTGGGTCATAGCTTTCATCTCCTTGATTTGAAACAAAACAAAAAAAATCCCAACCCACACCAGTAGGTTACAATTTTATTTCTCTCCTTCAGAGAATGTCTTTTGCCTGACTGTCTCCTGACAAATTAAAAAATCTTTGCGTGTGTCAGCCAGCTCAGATTTCCCCCAAAGGTAGGGAATAATTTATCTTTTATGGTGGCACACAGACCCAACTCAACCATTGTCTCTCTGAGTCTGTCTTTGGGGTTTTTTTTAATGATCAGGAGTGGCAAACCTCTTAGGCACTACTGGAGCCATAGGTTTTGCCCAAATGTTCCTCCTGTTAAAACTTTGATCAAGCACAGCTAATGCCCGTGTTAAATGTGCCAGCATGTGCCTAAGAGTAGAATTATTTTAACCAACAAAATGAAACATTTTTCAGTGTAAATGGATGTTGTAATTACAGGCATTTGCAGTTTCTCTGAGTTGTTCCCATGGATGCATTTAAAATACACCTGAGTGGTCGAAACGTTCTGTGACACCAATGATTTTGGTGCTCACAAATTTGAAGTCAGTATTTACCACGAGAATTTACTAGTTGGGCTTGGGGTTTTTGCCTATAGGTAAGAAAAGAGTCATCAGCTGAGATGGGCATTTTACCAGATTCTTACACTATTTTTATTCTTTGATGGTTAATCACAAATCAAAGCACAAACATGATACAGAAAACAAAACACGGGAAAACCTCAGAGTTAAACCACCTAAGCAAAAATGTCTTTGCTGATGGGCATTTTACCAGCTTCTTAAACTATTCTTTGATAGTTAATCATAAATCAAAGCACAAACATGATATAGAAAACAAAACACAGGAAAACCTCAGAGTTAGACCTTCTAAGCAAAAACACCTGCTTTGCTGCAGGTATTTAGTAACTTATAACAATGCTGAAGATCTCTGTTGATTTATGTATCATAGTATCATGGTATCAGTCAGGGTTGGAAGGGACCACAAGGATCACCTAGTTCCAACCCCCTGCCATGGGCAGGGATGCCTCACACTAGATCAGGCTGGCCAGAGCCTCATCCAGCCTGGTCTTAAACACCTCCGGGGACGGGGCCTCAACCACCTCCCTGGACAACCCATTCCAGGGCTTCACCACTCTCACAGTGAAGAACTTCCTCCCCACGTCCAGCCTGAATCTCCCCACCTCCAGCTTCATTCCATTCCTCCTAGTCCTATCACTACCTGATATCCTGAACTGTCTGCAGTGTGTATAACTCCCCAGCCTTCTTGTAGGCCCCCTTCAGATCCTGGAAGGCCACAATTAGGTCTCCTTGGAGCCTTCTCTTCTCCAGACTGAACAGCCCCAACTCCTTCAGTCTGTCCTCGTAGGAGAGGAGCTCCAGCCCTCTGATCATCCTCGTGGCCCTTCTCTGGACACATTCCAGCACGTCCATGTCCTTCTTGTAATAGGGGCTAAGTTCAAATACTAGATGCAAATTTCAGACTAGAAATGGTTAAGAAATATGAAGCACTGATTCAATGAAAGTAGATGGGGAAAAAAACCTTTGTGCTGCTTACATGAAGGTGAAAAAAAAGTCTGTCTTATGAATGGCACTTAGATTAAAAACTACATTCTTAATCGAGCCAATAGGTGGCCTTTGGAATGTGCTGCAGTTAATTTTTTCCCTGACAACAGAAAAAAAATGTCTGCTTTGAAGTAGAGAACATTTTCAAACAGTCATTTTCAAACACAGTCAAAATGTACTTTTGTTTCTGAAAGACAACTGGTAGTAGATGGATTTCTGGATCTATTTCCTAGTATTCTAGGAAGTTTTCAGTGCATGTGTGTTGATGTTAAGTCTTGAGACTTCAATTTATAATTATAACAATCAATAACAATATCAGTAAGATGGACTACAAAGTCTTCCTCATGTTTGTGCTCTCAAAATGCCATGTGTTTCGAGTTTCTAAGACCTCTCTTAGGTTCTCATTTCATGTTATTTACACAGGCAATTAAGTTTTAAAAGAACAGTGCTTCCTTGTGCTTCAGAAAAGGAGCACATGTGATTTGTCAGAAGTCACACCTCTGAGCCGAGGATCAGGAATCTTGATTCTCTTTTATTCCCTCTATAATCAACACATTCTTAGAACGGCTTCTGCGAGGAGAAGACAGCCAGCAGCCATAGGCAGCTGAGCTCTCGTAAAAGCCTGGGTCAGACAAGTATGTTGCACACTTAAATACAGAGCCCTAAGTTGTTCAGAACATCCCTCACTTGGGCTGGGAGTCCCTGAAAGATGTTGACTAGCTGGAACGTAGCCAGAGAAGGGCAACAAAGCTGGTGAGAGGTTTAGAGCACAAGCCCTATGAGGAGAGGCTGAGTGAGCTGGGGTTGCTTAGCCTGGAGAAGAGGAGGCTCAGGGGAGACCTGATTGCTCTCTACAACTACCTGAAGGGAGGTTGTAGACAGGCAGGGGCTGGTCTCTTCTCCCAGGCAACCAGCACCAGAACAAGAGGACACAGTCTCAAGCTGTGCCAGGGGAGGATTAGACTGGACGTTAGGAAGAAGTTCTTCACAGAGAGTGATTGCCCATTGGAATGGGCTGCCTGGGAAGGTGGTGGAGTTGCTATCACTGGAGATGTTTAGGAGGAGACTGGATGGGGTGCTTGGTGCCATGGTTTAGTTGCTTAGGTGGGTTGGATGATGGGTTGGATGCGATGATCTTGAAGGTCTCTTCCAACCTGGCCTATTCTATTATTCTATTATTTCAGCAGCTCTTTTCCCCGAGTTGTGTTTTTGTGGATACAGAACTAATTTTTGGGTTTTCCTGAATCTCAAGCTTGTGCTTTTTACCCTGGGAAGCCACTGTGAGGCTGAGGGCTAGGCAGGTATCCCAGAAGGGAGGCATCACCCTGTGCTGGTCTTGCCCCTGCAGTCTTCTCTCAGCATTTGCTGGTGGCCCCTGTCCAACAGCAGATTTCAAATTGCAAGGGCTGTTGGTCTGACCCAGTTCTTATGTTCCTTGAAGGCAATGGTTATCAAGTAGTACCATACAACCTGGTTTGCACCCAGCACTCTCACCATGAAATCAGCATGGGGACTTCACCCATGGGTTGACCCATGAAGTCATAGAATCATAGAATTGTTAAGGTTGGAAGGGACCTCAAGGATCATCTACTTCCAACCCCCCTGCTGTGTGCAGGGACACCTCACACTACATCAGCTTGCTCAGAGCCACATCCAGCCTAGCCTTAAAAACCTCCAGGGACGAGGCTTCTACCACCTCCCTGGGCAACCTGTGCCAGTGTCTCACCACCCTCATAGGGAAGAACTTCTTCCTAATATCCAATCTGAATCTACCCACTCCTAGTTTTATTCCATTCCCCCTCATTCTATCACTACCTGACACCCTAAAAGTCCCTCCCTACCTTTCTTGCAGGCCCCCTTCAGATACTGGAAGGCCACAATTAGGTCTCCTCGGAGCTTTCTCTTCTCCGGACTGAATAGCCCAAACTCTCTCAGTCTGTCCTCATAGGATAGGTGTTCCAGCATTCTGATCATCCTTGTGGCCCTTCTCTTGACATGTTCCAGCACCTCCAGATCCTTCCTGTAATAGAGGCTCCAAAACTGGACACGGTACTCCAGGTAGGGTCTCACCATAGCAGAGTAGAGGGAGAGAATCACCTCCCTTGATCTGTTGGCCATACTTCTCGTGATGCAGCCCAGGATACAATTTGCTTTCTGGACTGCAACTGCACACTGGGGGCTCATGTTGAGCTTCTCATCCGCCAGCACCCCCAAGTCCTTTTCTTCAGGGCTGCTCTCAAGCCACTTGCTGCTCAGCCTATATCGGTGCTTGGGATTGCCCTGACCCAGATGCAGGACCTTTCATTTGGTCATGTTGAACCTCATGAGGTTGGCTTGTGCCCACCTCTCCAGCCTGTCAAGGTCACTCTGGATGGCATCCCTTCACTCCAGTGTGTCTGCTGCACCACACAGCTTGGTGTCATCAGCAAACTTGCTGAAGTCCAGAGTACCTGTGTTCCCACTTGCATCTGCACACCATTTTTTCCTTCATCTGTTTGTCTGAGGACTCTGTGCATTGCATTAAGAGGCTGAGGTATGTAAGGTATGGGGAGAGTTTTTCTCAAGGACTAATGTTAGCCAAGTAAGGCTGGTGCCTAACTAAATTCAGTTGTTCTGACTCACTCACTGGAGGAGCCCATCCTTCCCCTGACATGTGAGAGCTTTGAGAGACCCAGTCCTAAGACAGCACAGTAACCCTGTGAATGTCCACCTTGGGACAGTAGAACTTGGCCCCAGTACATAACTTTTTTGGAAGACTAACCTGCAATAGGCTGGCATCTTATATGGCAAAAAGTGTTGTTTATATGAACCTTCTCTTTTATTACTAGTACCCATCCCATAAAAGACCCACAACTCTTGCTACCTCTGATGAGCTAAGACACAGAGAGGAAGTGGGATATCATTGTCTATCCATCAAAATGCTGCCACTTCCTCACAAGAAGTAATTCTTAAAGCAAGGTTGGCTCCTGAATGGTTGGAATTTTGCTGGGAACTCAAAGCTGCCCCTTGGCACCAGAGTCAGCATATCACTGGCTGGATATAGGAAGTTAATAATTTGCCTATGTTTTTGATAGAGCTTTCCTGTCTGGATCCCCAAAGTGTTTTGTGCTGAGGAGTTAATTCAGCCTTTAAATAAACAGGATCTAGTATTTTACAGCTGAGGAAACTGAGGAACAGTGAGGCAATGCACAGGGATATATGGAACTACTTTTGCAGATAAAGGGAGGAACAAGGATCCCTCCAACTTGCTCCTGGGCTCCACTGCTTTACCTGCTGAGAGGGACAGAGTGCCATGCTCCTTACAAAAATCTTTTCCCAGCTATCAGCACAAAGTGTTCCTAAGATGTAGCAAAAGGACCCCAGATTTTGATGTTTGAGTTGAAACACCTGAAAGGGATTTCCTTTTTTCCCCCAAGCACTGTACTCTCTGGCATTTGGAAACCAAACTCCTTCTGGCGTCTGTTGCCTCTGAAAATTTTGGGCTACTGATCCTTTGGGTTGCAGCATTCAGAACAGAGATTTATGTCTGTTTTGGAAAAGAGGGCTTCTCACCCCCTGGCTAATTAAAAACAGGAGATGAGAAGAAGAGAGGCAGTTGAGGTACCTTGTTTAGATTGGTTAAATAAGCAGCACTAAGATTTTCTCTGAGGGACACTTGCAGAAGTGCTGCAGTCTTGCTGCTATCACATGGTGTTATCATTGGAAATGGACTGAAGGAAGCAGGGGTGATGTTGACTAATTACTGTAGGAAAGCTTGATTTTGGCTGGATCTTTCAGTCTTCACTCATCCATCCATGACTACTTATTAAAATAATTTGGGATGGCCAGCATGAGTGAAGGCTGTTTGTGTGAATGAGCACTGCCAATCTGGGCTTTCAACTTCCTTGTACCAAAGTTGTGTTTCCTCCCAGTATCTTAAGAGGGCCTACAAGAAAGCTGGTGAGGGACTTTTTAGGGTGTCAGGATGAGGGGGAATGGAACAAAAGTAGAAAGGGGTAGATTCAGATTGGATGTTAAGAAGAAATTCTTCGCCATGAGGGTGGTAAGATACTGCAACAGGTTGCCCAGAGAGGTGGTACAAGCCTCAGCCCTGTAGGTTTTTAAGGCCAGGCTGGATGTGGCTCTGAGCAACCTGAACTAATGTGAAGTGTGCCTGCCCGTGGCAGGGGGGTTGGTACTGGATGATCCTTGAGGTCCCTTCCAACCCTAACAACTCTATGATTTTAGCAGCCCTCCTCACACCATGTGAATGGATTTTGCCCGTGGGGTGTATGACCTGGTCTTCCATACCACCATAAAAACTAGTCTCAAAAATTGACTTCAAATACAGCCATTATAGGTCAATAGAATTTTCTAGATTGCAACAACCCAGTTAATTAAACCCAAGCAGAATCTTCAAGGTTAATATTTTGCTTTCTGACGATGTCCTTTTCTTGGGGTGGTGACTAAGACACTTCACCAGAAGGGTCTGTGAGTTTATCCTGGATTCTGCGTTGTTTGTACAAAGTGATGACGACTTGTGAGCTAGAGGTACACTGTGCCAAGGACAGAGCATCATGCTGTGTCCGGAGCTTTACCGGTCCTTCCCTCCCACCTTGTTTCTTGCTAATCACAAGGGCTTCCTACAACACATTTATCAGCCCAGGCCACTGCCTGTAAATAAGAGAGCTCTTGTTCTTTCCAAAAGCCAGACGTACAATGTTATCTTTCCGCTTTCCCACAGAAGAGAGCCATTAGGAAATTCCCTGGTTTAGTTTGTCCCTCTTTGTTCCTGGATGATGTTGGAACCATTGTAAAAGGAAGAGGCTTATGTTTCCTTCAGAAGATGGCAAACCTCCTGAAATGTCTTTGAAGGCACGCCCTAATTCCCATGTAGGAATAGCTCAGGAAGGAGACTTCAAAGATTTGGCATTATAAAGTGAAATGCAGTTCCTAGGGAAGGATACTCTGGCAGTTCTTAGTTTCTCTGCCTGCACCAGCAGGGAGGGCAAGGAGGAGCCCCTGACTCAAGCTTTCCTGATACAACCAAGGAGGATGCATTAGCTGTGGATGGTGCCAGGGATGTCACCAGCAGGAGGTTCTTCTCTTGATCATTCCCTGTTTGTGGAATTCTGATGTGGTTTTGCACTGCCCAGCTTTCCCCTCGGGAAGTAGAAATAGGAAATAGAAATGGGTAAATTGACATTGGATATTAGGAAGAAGTTCTTCACCATGAGAGTGGTGAGACACTGGAACAGGTTGCCCAGGGAGGTGGTGGAAGCCTCATCCCTGGAGGCTTTTAAGGCCATGCTGGATGTGGCTGTGAGCAAGCTGATGTAGTGTGAGGTGCCCCCCATGGAGCCCCCATGATAGGGGGCTTGGAACTAGATGCTCCTTAAGGTCCCTTCCATCCCTAACAATTCTCTGATTCCATGAAATGGTGCTTTTGGGCCTTCTGAGACACCTCTTGAATTCTGCCACTTGACTACATGATGCTTTGTAGCTCCCCTTGATAGATCTGAGGAGTTCAAGCTCTCACCTCACTTAGGCAAGTATTAATGCTGTGCACATCCAGAAATTCTGCAGACAGATAAAGGCTTTTACTTTTTGTGAGTCACAGATTAACAGCCAAACCATCCTCACTTACAGAGTCATCCCCCAGGGTCAGAAGAACCATTTGTGTTAGTTAGAGAGGCGAGACCTCCTGAGGTGCACCAAAATGATCCTGAGATGAAATTGCTCTGCTCTTCCCAGGAGGGCCTGCAGCAACTCACAGGGTCAGCTGCATAAATTGTATGTTCTTCAGGGCAAGGACCTTACCCTCTGATTTGTCTGGGAAGCACAAGTTTGGTGCTCCGAACTGCAAATAATAAATAATGGCTTGGGCTGCTGGCTGGGCTTAGGATTACAACTTGATTCTCCCTCCTGATTCATTTCTTCTTCTGAGATGCCAGCAGTGCAGTTTTGCTGGAGTATGTCAACTCTGGTGTTAGCCCCTGCTCTTCCCTGGCTCACGATAAGGCAACTGTCATCTCCTGTCTACATCATACTTTACAGCACTGAGGAAGAATATTAATAAGATTTCCAAAGGGCTTTCTGCCACTTTTGGTGGAAAGGTTTCCTACAAAGGACGCACAGTAAAACTCCCAGGAGACAGACAGAGAAAATCCTGCCACAGAGAAGAGCTGGTGTCGTCCTGTTTCATTGTCTCTGTGTCACCATAACACCCCTGTGACTCTGACACACTGCTCTGTGCTGCTCTAGCTTGTGCTGCTCAATGCAATTACCTTGGTTGAACATCTTTATTCCAGATTTGTAACAAGGCATTAACCAGTTTCCCTGTGCCTAACTGTTAGCTGTTTGCAGTTTAAGGAACAGTCTACTTCCTGTTAAGGTCAGCTGTACTTCTGATTTTCCCATTTGTTTTTGCATCACCTCACATTTTAAAAACACCATCCGATGTGTTGTATTTCCATCCAGATTCAGGGCTTGTGCGTGTGACAAGGAAACCAGAAATTCACTTATCAGTGAGTAACTAACACATTTAGCCCAGCAGCCAGGAAAAGAAGGTAGACCTCTCCTATGAGGACAGAGAGAGAGTTCGGGCTTTTCAATCTGGAGAGGAGAAGGCTCTGAGGAGACCTTATTGTGGCCTTCCAGTATCGGAAGGGGGCTACAAGAAAGCTGGGGAGGGACTTCTTAGGGTGTCAGGTAGTGATAGGACTAGGGGGAATGGAACAAAAATAGAAATGGGTAGATTCAGATTGGATGTTAAGAAGTTCTTCCCCATGAGGGTGGTGAGACACTGCAAGAGGTTTCCCAGGGACATGGTACAAGCCTCATCCCTGGAGGTTTTTAAGGCCAGTCTGGATGTGGCTCTGAGCAAAAGTAGTGTGAGGTGTCCCTGCCCATGGCAGGGGGTTGGAACTGGATGATCATTGAAGTCCCTTCCAACCCTGGCAATTCTATGATTCTGTGTAGAGAATCCCTATGTTTAGTGATGAGGCTTGCAATTTACTAGGTGTGTTTCTCCTGGGTGACCTGGCAGAGAGTTGGTGGTACTACAAAATTACTATGAGTGCCCTTTAAAAAGTAGTGAGCACCCCTCCTGTGGTTTCTTAGCCATCGCTGCCATTGAACCTAAGCCCTGGATACCCCTGCTTTCTTCCAGCAGGGCAATCTGTGCTCCCACTGTCCTTTGCCAGGGTAGACCAGACCCTTCCTCTCTGTGAGTGGGTCCAGTGGGGCATGAATCTGCCAGAAGCACCTTGTCTGGGATGTGTCTGGCATCAGTGGTTGGGAGACAGACTGTCTTTTCTGGGTCTGCTCCTGAGGATGCACCTTAAATGTGATCTGGGCATCCTCAGTAGGTCTGTGGAGACAAACAGGAGACAAACAGGGCTACTTTCTAAATGAAAAGGTTAAGTGCAAGGGAAGAAGGCTTTTAAAGCAGAAGAACCCATAATGCTAATTGTCAAAGAGCTCCCTTTAGATGTTAGGCAACTTCAAGCCAACCCAGCAGCTGCCTTTGCAGATCTTGACCTTATTTATCTTCTTTGGGTTTGGGGAGACAAATCTTAAATGCAATTTGGAGTTTATGAGTGGGTGCTGTATTTGCAAGTGGATGCTCATCAAGCCACTGCAGGGTTGACCAACAGATTGCCATACCTTTCATTGCTCATTCAAGCATCATGGATAAATTTATATAGTTGAATAAGTGCAATACTTCAGAAAGTTTGACCAGTGTATGAATTGTATCCTCTAGACATAACTTCTAGTGTGGAGCCGTGATAATGCATGGTGTATTCAAATACTAAATCTCTAACTCCCATGTAAGGCATAGTGAATTTTTGTTTCATTTTGGTTTGAGATTGAAACAAGGAAGCTGATGTACATGAATTGACCTACTCTGAATCTTTGTCATCTTAGACAGCCCTGCTTATTGCCAGCTCATTTCACAGAGATCTATTTCAAATCAACTCATAAATTATTAATATTACACGTGTAGGTCAGAGAGACACTACCCCTGACAATCACATCCTAATATTCCCTCTTTAGCATCAGGAATTAAGAAAGGAGGTGTGAATAATCAATATTCAACAACTAAGGTACATCTCATACAGATATGGTATATGCACTTGGGGGGAAAAAATGTATAACAAAATCACAGATCTTTGAAAAACCTGTCAGGCCGACATTAATCTTGCATGATGAATAATGTGGCAATCTATGAATTTTTAACACCTTTAAAATGATAAAATTGTGAGATGTGATATCCAAAAGTAAATTTGTTCCAATTGGAGAATATTTTTGGTCAAATGGAGAGATTGAATAACGTGTACAAAAATATTTAAACATCAATTTGAATTGCACAACAGGCAAGACCGTTTGGGAGGGTTTGTGACTCGGAGCAGCTTTCTGTCACAAATAATTCGCCTGGAGATTTAATTATAACTCAAAGTTTCAGGAGTAGCTCTTCTGAGAAAAGACCCAGCCCTAGAGGCAATGAGTGGCCCGTTGGGCTGGTGGGCAGCTCTTGGCCCCAGCCACTGCCGGCACTAGAGGGGCCACACAGAGCTGGCGGCCACCCAGGCTAGAGGGGGTTGCGTTGCCTGATTCCTGATGTGCAACGCTCTCTACAGAAAACCCTACTAAAGCCAGAGGAGGATGCTCACAGAGAGGATGTAACACAGCGGCAGAAAGGGGCCCGAGCAGAATTCACCTCTTACAGCAGAGTTCAACCCTGGAGGTGCCATGTATGCAGTGCATGCAGTGCCAGCACTCACCAGCAGGCAGGATCAGCCCCTTGCTCAGGTGACGGCCCCTTGCTCAGCTGACAGTGCTTGGTGGAAGAGAGCAAGTGTGGGACTTTAGGTTGGAAAAAAATGAATCAGTAATGTATAGGAAATAATGGGATGGCTGCTGCCCTACCTGAAGTCAGTACGAGTTTGTTGTTGGCATTCACGGGGACAGGATCAGACTTCCTATTCGAAGTCACCTCCCTCTGAGATTGCCTGACAAACACTAAACCAAAATGTTTCATTTAGAAACTGTCAAAATGGAATGACTAACCTTTTATACTTATTAAAATTGTGGTATGCTTTAGAATTGTGGTAAAGGGGCTGGAGAGCAGATGGACATTTTCATTTTCCCTCTATGCAAAATAAAAATGACACTCAAGAACTTTACCTGGTGGGTTTTTTTTAAATCCTTGTAATGAACTGCATTTTATTCTGTTTTTATTGAACAGAAAATAAAATGTGTTTGTTTCCCCAGATTTGAGGGGAATTAACATGTATCTGATAGTTAATATTTGATCCTTCTTTAATTATTTATAGTATCAAGGAATGAATCTGTCAAGTAAATAATGAAATGCGTGCATGCAGCATATGTAATTAGGTTAGGTGCATAAATCCAAAGTGTTCACTTTATAGTCGTCAGTGCAAAATTTATTAATAATGAGAAATGCTAAGTGAAGAAAATCCCTAACAGTCTACTCATTAGTGTGGGTTAGAGTAGTTGCTGAAAAGGAAAGTTATCCTTCCCCCTTACTGTACTCCATCATTTAAGAACATTAGTAAATCTCTATACATTTTCCTCATCTCTGCTTTAAATCTGTGGTAAGAGCTTTAGGTTGTGTAAAGTAAAAGTAAGAGCTTTAGGTTGTGCTGAGAAGGTGTGCTTCATCATCAGGCTGCAAACAGACTGCTGTCAAAGTAGAGGGTTTCTTCAGCTTTGAGTAGTTTGAAGCCAGTGTCGTACCTCTGTCTTGCGTTCCTTAGGATACAGGAGTTCCTATGGATTCATACATTCACAGAGTGGTTTAGATTGGAAGAGACCTTAAAGATCATCTAGTTCCAACACCCCTGCCATAGGCAGGGACACCTCCCACTAGACAAGGTTGCTCAAGACCTCATCCAACCTGGCTCTGAACATCTCCAGGGAGGGGAGCATTCATGACCTCCCTGGACAACCTGTTCCAGTGTCTCACCACCCTCACTGCAAAGAATTTCTTCCTGATATCCAGTTGAAATCTACCCTCCCCAGGCTTAAAGCCATTTCCTCTCATCCTATCACTGCAAGTCCTTGTAAAAAGTTCCTCCCCAACTTTCAGTTACTGGAAGGCTGCTATGAAGTCTCCCTGGAGCCTTCTTTTCTCCAGGCTGAACAGCCCCAACTCTCTCAGCCTTTCCCCACAGGGGAGGTGCTCCAGCCCTCTGATCATCTTTGTGGCCCTCCTCCAGACCTCCTGCAGATCTAAAAGGGAAGAACTGCACTGTGTTTATCTCCTGGTAGTTTAGAGCTGAAGGTGATGAATGAATGCTTCTACACAAGGGAAAGTGTGCCTGGACATTTGTCAAGAGGATAGGACACAGCCAATACACAATGGTGGGTGTCATGGTGTGTGTTCTCTTGATTTGGGTGCCATCTCTTGTGCTAGAGTAGATCATACAGCCACAGTCGTCACATGTTTGTCTTCCTGTAACATCCATGTAGCATAAAAGCTTATCATTTAGAGGTCCAAGTTAGTAGCCAAGTGTAGCAATCATGATATTATCTATTTTGAGTGGTGCATCAGCATATTTCTTGGGTCATGCATGAACTGTAGAGTCTATACAATCACAGACCTTAATGTCTTGCCATGGGTGGGTGACCTGAGCAAGGAGATGCATGGCTGTGTCTGGACCCAGGAGTGTACAAGCCAAACTAATTGACTTTAACAGCAAAGCTATGGCCCATGTCACTCTCAGTACTCCTTCACCTCGGGGTGTCATCAAGTTGTTTCCGGTTTTTGCATATGAAGGAAAAAGTGTTTCTAGCTAATAAGAAAACAAAACAAAATTAATCTGTGAGTTTATGCCTCTTGGGGTCTGACAAAAATGTGTATGAGAGATGAAACACCTGTTTGAGACAAAGAACTGTTACTGTGGGACTGCAAAGAACATTTCAGGATCCCAAGAGGTATTTTTCAGAGTTCCCTCCCTGAAAGAAGATTTGATTGCTAAATTTATATTTAAAACAATATTTCAGTATAATTTTGAAGCTCATCATTAGCACGAGCACTTCATGGGCTAATTCCCTCTATCAAAGCATAGGCATTCACCCCAGCTCACTTTTGCTGTGAAAATTAAAATTCTAGTCTGAATTAGTCATCTGGGCTCCCTCTACAGTCATTGAGATTCATCCCAGCCTGAAACTGGTTTTTTGAGGCTGAGGCTAAGCCTAAGATGCAGAAGGTGAATCACCCTCTCAGGACACTCTCTCTTCCTGGGCTGCAGAAAGCTCAGTCTGGAAGCCTAAATTTTAGGCTGCTAAACAAAATAAGCTGAATCCCACCCTATGCATCTGCTCTGAGTATGACTTCCACTGGCGTGTTTAGTGGGGAGGCCATCACGCAACGACCCTACTGTAGCTAAAGCCATTGGAGATTAACCACACGTGCAAAGTGCTTATGCTGGCTGTGCCGTATTTTTTCAAAGCATTAAAATAAGGAGGACTGGATGTGCTGATCAGCAGAAGCTGACCTAAGTCTGGGCTGTCACTGAAAGCCCCCAACCTGAAGCTGCATATCTGTATTCCTCGCTTCTGCTGGCCTCAGCAGCCACACAGCACAGCAGGAAGCTGCTTTGAGAGCTGATTTGGCTGAGCAGTAGTCTTTGGGGGTGTCACAGGGTAACTTTTCATTTTTAGAGATCTAGCTGACCACGCAGCCCCACAGTCACTGGTGCTGGCACAAAGGAGAAGCTGGAAAGGCAGAGGTTGCCAGTGTTGTGAGATGGGAGGGTTGCTGCTGCTGATAGCAGTGCGAAATTAAACGGATTGTGAAATCAAACTGAGCAAAAGGAGGCTGACAGCCATTCATTAAATTGTGCATCACACTGTTAGATTTTAATCACAACGTTTTGGATCGGAATCACAAATCCTCTTATCTGCAGTGAGAGCTTCTTTCAAGCTTAACATTTTTATGCCCCATATAGGATGCAACAATATTCATCTCTGCTAGTCAAGCTTAGAAATGCATTGAACTGCCCAACCAGAAAATCAGGAACAGGCATTTAGTGATGCAAAATGGTCATTCTGCAGCCTAATGCCTAAGGGACAGATCAGTCATCACAGACTCCCACTTCTGCCTGAAAAGACCAATTAGGTGACTCTGCCTATTCAACTATCAATACAGGATTGCTCCCAACAGGATATTCCCCTGTGCTTTACCCACTCTAATTTTAAATTACTCAAGTGCCAAGACTTCTATCACTTCCCTGGGGTGACCATTACACAATTGAAGGCCTCACTGTGAGGAAATGTTTCCTGACATTCTGTCACAATTTTCCTATGCTTAGACTCATCCCATTTTACCTGTTTACATGTTCTTGAAAAGCTCAACCTTCTTTCATAGCCACATTGTTGTTGCAAAGTATAATAAAAGCTAGCACACACACACTCTTTATTTTTTTTATATATATATATATATATATACATGCAATCATTCATGCTAGGCAGGGAACACACAAATGAAAAGTCAGTTATTTCAGCCACTGGTATCATTATTGGTGGTGTTCTGGTGCTGACGTGCCCTGATCATTCAGCATCAAACAAAGCTTCTTCAAGAGGAACTAATTTCTTTGCACATCCTTTAAGGATGAAAGAAGGCTGATAAAAGGGAAGTCTAGGGGAAAAAAAAAACCATCCAACCAAACAAACAACAACTTGAGTTGTTATGTACAACTGTGGTAAAAGGAATTTGCTTCTCACACAGAAACATCCCTAATAATGAGTAATTAGTGTGAAATTCCTCACAAGAAAAGCCTAAGGCTTACTTCTAGGTTTTAGTATGACACAGCCCAGTGAGTTATGGCTGGTTCAGGCAAGAGGCAGCAGCCTTGTGCTGCAGCCCTAGTACTCTCAGGTGCTCATGCTCTATGGAATAAGGCTTGAGTGCATCTTGTATAGCAGGAAGAGACTTGTCTCCCAGCATCTTGTACAAATGAATGGCAGACCTTCTCCCCAGCTGTCTTTTTATGCTCAGTAAAGGGGAAATAATATTCTGTTGCTGCTCCTTTCATCTGAATCAACGCCGCCCTGAATTTTCGTTCGTGTACATTCAGGATGAGTTTTCCCAAGGTCACTGCAGGACCTTTCAGCCTGCCTTAGGTAGGATTCCATCTTGAATTTTTCTCCCACACAGTAAGTGTCGTATAGTCAAACCCTTCATCTGTTTCATCAGACAGGCAGAACTGGGAGTCTGATATCTTTTAAAAAAAGATACACTTCTCTGATTAACTGAAGAGTAATAGCATGAAATTCTAGTCTCCAATAAGTAACATATTGATGCTTATGTCTAATTTAATCAGCATCAGGGGGAGTGGGGGTGTCCATTCCTTCACCATCAGTTATGCAGCAGTTCAAGGTGATAAATCCTATCTGCAGAATGATATTCCGTCGACATTTCTATAATATTAATTAGATCACCGTGTCAGGCTGTAGGAAATTTGCTTAACATTCATTAGAAATTTCTTACAGATAGATAGGCAACCCCTCCCTCCTTCTCCCCTCTGCTTTCTTTCTCTTGTGATTGACAGATGAGGTCAAGCTGGAGACAGATCCCCCTCCTTCCCCGTGACTGAAGAGCCAGGTCACCGGACTCCATAATGCATGGGGAGTAGAAAGGGAGGATTGTGCCTCGAAGAGATATCCTATTAAATTCGACAAAAGCTCGTCTGCCTCCAGGCTGCCTCACCGGGGCTCCTCGGCCTGCGGTCGGCAGGCAGAACGCGGGCGAGTGTACGACGCAAAAGCCATTTGCATTACCCGGCAGTCATTTTTATATGTGGAGGTAATGAAGTTGTCAGCGGAGCCCCGAGTGTGGCAGAGCCTGATATTCAAATAGACCTGCCAGCTCTCTCCCCACCCCCCGCCTCCTCTCTGCAGCCCTGTGCCTCCTGCTTTCCACACCCCCTCCCCATCCTCATCCCCATCCCCACAGCTGATCTACTGACTCCCTGGATTACTGCTTCACTGGCTCCCCGGCTCCAGCTGCTCTTGCACTCTTGCCCCCGTCAAGCGCTTTTGTTTCCAAGTCAGGGAACAGGCAGCTGCGGCTTCCTGTGCTCCTGCTGCTGCCTGCACTCCTGCACTGCCCCACATGCGGCTGTGCCGCCTGCACACACGAGGTGCCATGGGCTGGCTGCCTGCTGTTGAGTGGTGAGTGCCCTGAATGGTCAAGCTGTGGCCCTGCCTGCAGCAGGGCTGCGGCACTGGGCCTCCCAGAATTTCCAGAGAGAGCTTTGCCAAGGCACCATGTTAATCACCAGTGCAATACAGAATACAGAATTAACCAGGTTGGAAAAGACCTTCGAGATCATCAAATCCAACCTCTCACCCAACACCATCTAATCAGCTAAACCATGGCTCTAAGTGCCTCATCCAGTCTCTTTTTAAACACTTCCAGTGATGGTGACTCCAACACCTCCCTGGGCAGCCCATTCCAAGGGCCAATCACTCTTTCTGGGAAGAATTTCTTCCTAACATCCATCCTAAACCTACCCTGGTGCAGCTTGAGACTGTGTCCTCTTGTTCTGTCACAGGTTGTGTGGGAGAAGAGACCAACCCCAACCTGGCTACAGCCACCCCTCTGGTAGTTGTAGATAGCAATAAGGTCTACCCTGAGCCTCCTCTTCTCCAGGCTAAACACCCCCAGCTCCTTCAGCTGCTTCTCATAAGGCTTGTGCTCCAGACCCCTCCCCAGCTTTGTTGCCCTTCTCTGGACATGTTCCAGCAACTCAACATCTTTCTTAAACGGAGGGGCCCAGAACTGGACACAGTATGCAAGGTGTGGCCTAACCAGTGCTGAGTACAGGGCAGAATGACTTCCCTGCTCCTGCTGGCCACACTGTTACTAACACTGGCCAGGATGCCATTGGAATTTTTGTTTGTAAGCAAATGGAAGAGGAAGGCTTCAAATCTAGGTAGATTTTCTAATCAAGGTGGAGGTGAAAATTGCATGGTTTGTGTTTTGCATTGTGGTGGGTTGAAAATTCTCCCCTACATTAAATTGCCAGACCAGCTCAGTTGGAAGCAAATGAAGCTGTATTTACAAGCAAAACTACAATCTAAAATGAAATGCAATGAATATATACAAAATATACAATATTTACAGGTGTTTACAATTTATAAACAGCACAAGAACCCCCCTGGACAAGCAGGGGAGCTGCTAGGAGCTTCCCCTTCCCTGCTTCCCTCCTTAATTCCTGTACATAGGACAAGGGAAAGAGCAGAGAGTTGTTTGTTAGTACTTAGCCAAGACAAAGCAATGCAGCCAAGGTCAGCAAAGAGCCAGCAGAAGCACCAGCCAGAGCGAGGAAGCTGACAAGAGAGAACGTTAATCTATACAGACCAACTTTCTTGGTAGTCTATCCAATGGGATTGCTTAGAACGTATCATTATTTTTTTTTACACCCAATGGTGATTTATTTACATTCTGCCACTTTCTTTTCAAAATCTGTGGACAAATTTTTCTGGGCACAGCCTGAAACTACCACATGCATGCCTACCATGCCCTCTTGCTGAGGAATGGCAGGGCACAGTGCAAACCAGCTGGAAGGGAGGCAGCAGCCAAGTCGTCCTCAGCCTTCAGGTTTACCAGTGTCAAGGGGGTGTTGGCAAAGGGCATTGCAGACTTACCTTGTCCTCACAAAAGAAACCATGGGGTCATAAATAACAAGGCAGTCAGAACTGGCCTTTGGTAATTTTAAAGTGCATTTTGGGGAGAAAAAAAACAAAAACAGCTAAAATTCCCTGTGGCAAAGCTGCCTGGTAAGCAAAAGGTCTGAATCAACCCCATTAGCCTTGGAAACTAGCCTTTACTAAATATGGGGCTAGGCTGTCAGCTGGTGTTAATTGGCATAAACCCACTGAAGTCAGTGGAGTGACAGTGATTTATACGGGGATGAAGACTTGGGGAATGGATGCTTAAGAGGAGGGCTGTCTTTTCTCTGCTCTCGGTAACCGGACTCACTTGTGGTTACAACCCTGCAGGAACGAATGATAGCTTTTAGGCTTGACAAGCAGATGTCACTAGGTAGATAGGCATTTGCAGGTTGTCAAATAGGCATCGAGAAACTGAAGGCCACTTGAAAAAAAAAAAAAAGAAAAAAAAAAGAAGAAATCTTCACTCTGGTAAATATTTAGCTGCCTGAATAGTCTCGGTTTTGGATCAGCAACTCATTTGTTATTTGCAGAAAAAGAATACTTTCTGTGTTCTTAAGAAAATGATCAATGATCCTTTAGCACAGGAGGCCCGTGGGATTAATTTATTTTGTAAGCAGCATGTTTAAAAGACCAGTTCAAGCATTTAAAAAGAAAACCACCAAACTTTCAGGAGGGTCAAAACCACACAGGTTTCAGCAGCTGCTGGGGTTTTTGGTTTGTTTGGGTTTGGGGTTGGGTTTTTTTTGCCTTTGTTCTTACAGTGGGATTTTGAAAGATTCCCTAGAATGCCAGCAAGCTTTGAATTTCCATGGCACTGGAATTTCATCTAATTTCATGAGGGGGCCTACAAGAAAGCTGGGGAGGGAATTTTTGGGGTGTGAGGGAAGGATAGGACTAGGGGAAATGGAAAAAAAAAACCAGAAAGGGGTAGATTCAGATTGGATGTTAGGAAGAAGTTCTTCCCCATGAGGGTGGTGAAACACTGGAAGAGTTTGCCCAGGGAGGTGGTAGAAGCCTCACCCCTAGAGGTTTTTAAGGCCAAGCTGGATGTGTCTCTGAGCAACCTGATCTCGTGGTGGAGTCACCATCCCTGGAGGTGTTCAAGAGGGGATTGGACGTGCCACTTGGTGCCATGGTTTAGTGGTCATGAGGTCTTGGGTGACAGGTTGGACTTCATGATTTTTGAGGTCTCTTCCAACCTTATTGATTCTATGATTCTAGTGTGAGGTGTCCCTGCCCATGGCAGGGGGGTTAGAAGTAGATGATCCTTGAGGTCCCTTCCAACCCTAACAATTCTATGATTCTGTATGCCTTCAGGAGCTCCTTCTTGAGCAAACTGGAATTCATTTGAGAAAGTGATCTTTGTGTTCACCACAGTTAGTCTTCGAGTATTTCCAGTGTGCAGGGCTACTCTAAATGCACCAACCTGCAGATTAAAGGCTCCCCAAGTATAAATTGGCACAATGCACTGTAAATGCTTCTCTAATGCAGGAGTCCCTAAGTGTGCATTGACTCGCTACACCATAACATCTCCTACAGAGATTTTACAGCATTGCATGCCAATGATCCATGGATTAAGGACTCCCTAAGTGCCCATTGACACGATAGACTGGAGCTGTTTTGGTCTATTGTGTCAATGATCCGGGGATAATGATAGTGTCTTGTGTAGATCCACTGAGACCAGTTTTGTGGTTCCTAGTAGAAGAGCCACATAATTCATATTGACTTTTTTTGGGTGCTGTAGGAACATGGACAATGTTCTCATCCTTCCTATCAACTGAGGAATGTCTTCAGGAGTGCAGTTCTGTAGTCTGGGTGGCTTTCGTTTGTGTCTGTGCATGCATATACAAGTTTGTATAAAAAACCTGCAGACAAGTGAAATGGGTAGATTCAGACTGGATGTTAGGAAGAAGTTCTTCACCATGAGGGTGGTGAGACACTGGAACAGGTTGCCCAGGGAGGTGGTGTAAACCTCATCTCTGGAGGTTTTTAAGGCCAGGCTGGATGTGGGTCTGAGTGAGCTGATGTAATGTGAGGTGTCGCTGCCCATGGCAGGGAGGTTGGAACTAGATGATCCTTGAGGTCCCTTCCAACCTTGACAATTCTATGATTCTAAGTGGCCTTTTGTACATTTTATACAGAAATGTTTCCTCACACAGAGCAAGACACTCATACCAAAATATTGTCACTGAGGGGATGAGGCTCAAACTGAGGGCAAGTCATTCTAGATACAGACTGACTTCCTATGTGAAAGAGAAAAGCTCTCCCTAGTACAGAGCAGGATGGGAAGGAGAAATGAAGATCCAAACTATAATCCCATCTATTCTGTGACTTGTGTAGCAAAAAACCAAAACAAAACAAAACCTCTCCAACAGCTGTAAACCTCCCTTGAACAGGTGGCAAAACTGAGTTGTGGTGAGTTTAAGTGATTTGGTAGACCACAACACAGTCTTTTCTAATATGTCTCAAACCCAGCAGCAATGGGTTTGAGATAAAACTGGGTAGTCCTTCTGCCATATCCATGAAGACTCTACAAGAGAAGAAGATTGTAATGCCTTCAGAGAAAGGTAAGAAGAGAGTGTTAGAGAGTGTTTATCCTCTAGAAATTGTCTATCATTTGCAGCATCCTGGGTCACCTGCAACCACTCGAGCTTTCGAATTACTAGAACAGAGAAAAAGTTAACATGACAAAAAACTCAGGTTGCAGACGCAATTCCAGGAGAGGCAGAGTCAAAGTAAAAATGCAATAGACTGAAGAAAGAAAAAGGTTGTCTCAGGGCCATGATTATCTATCTACTCCACATGGCTGATTCCAGCCGATCTCATCTAAACAGCAGAACCCCTGGCCGTGCAGGTGAAATGAGTCTGATGCCTAAGGTACACTTTGTGTCGGGAATTTCCCTTCTGAATCTGATAAAGCAAAGACTTCAAGGGAGATTTCTAAGCTGACTTTGCATTTTAAATCTTGGAGTTGTTTCATCTCCAGACGAAGGAATGACACAGGTGAGGGCAAACACTGTGCATGTGATGGGAGAGTGAGGAGAAAATGGAAAAGGAGCAAGTCCAGAAAAGGGCAACTGCCACTGAGGCAGTGACTGCTGGTTTTGTAGAAAGAAACTTGGGCATGATTTCACCATGCAGGAGCAGCTTTAGCAAACTGAGACAGACACTGTTTATGTCACAGTGGGACATTATATCTGGTTTATATAATCCTTCTTAAATGGGATGAAGTTGGCATGGGACAGGATTCTAAACATAAAAAAATCATCTAGGATTAGAGTGACCACACCAGTGTGCTGTTTACACAGAATGTCATAAGGGTGTTTTATGGAAGGAAAGCTAAGCACAACTTGTGTTTGTCCTGAGTAATAAGACTTGAGGGATCTTCAAACTACCATTCACTGCATGTCCATCCATCTAAACCCACAACTTTTGGATGAAACTAATTTATGTTTCAGTGAGTCTGACCGTAGCTCCCCCTCAAGTCACTAGAAGATGCTACAGGCTCTACAGTACATTTCTGCAGTTGAGCCTAAGCCAACTGCTGCCAAAGGACATTATCTGCATGTGTGCAAATTCATCTCTGTTTTCAGACTCTAGTCATTCACACTTCTTCCCCTGTGTCAAGAGAAAGAGCTGTGGAAACTTTCACTGGAAGACCAATTGCCAAGTGCAGAGCAATTAATGCACTTAGAGTGGGCCAGGTATTTTTTTTAACCATTTGTGGGTAGATTTGTCTTTAGAGTTGTAAAATAAGACAAATCTTTTGTCTTTAGAGTTGTAAAATAAGTTGGAGAGCTTGATTTTTTTATTAAATAAAGATGATATAGAAGGTTCCAGGAAATGTTTCAAAAAGAAAAGACAACATTTCAAATACACAATTAAAATTGGAGTCTCTTCAACCTCTGCAGAGCTCCCTCAGAAGAAACTCATAATACCCTGAATGAATTTAATTGAAAAGGAGAGAAAGTCTTTGACTGTGATTACAATTTAAATGAATACATTATACATTGACAACAGAACCCTTTACTGACAGGCTGCTTCAAGTTGCAATATATTGGTTTCTCAGGTCCACTGGCACTCATTATAAAAAGTTCTATTATTATATGCCATTTTCTGAAATGTTTAAATTCCTTCATTCTTGATAGTCAAGAGGAAAGGTGCATAAGAATATTAAGAGTATTTTCATCTTCTGCACAATTTTACCTTCACAGAAAGAGAAGTCTGACCTCATTTTATCTCCAGAAGTAAAATACATACTACTGGGACCCAAATAAAAACAAACCTGAGAAAAATCCAGAGATCATCACTGATATCTGGAAACTTAAATCCAAAAGAGATTTTTCTGTTTATATTCCTGGAATGACAAAATCAATGATATTTGCCATTTTATTGGGAGATACCACTTTATTTATAGCACCCATGCCTCTACTTTGATAACAGTCAAAATGATCAGTTGCCATATTTCTTAATGTGTGAGGTAAATATTCCCTTCCCAGGATTTTACTAGGTGGTTTTCAGGAGTGAGTTACTCCATTTTCTCTGTTACTAGAAGATCTCTTTCCCTGAAGGTCTGACAATTTTTGCTGACAAGCGTGGAGATTTTGACAAACAGAAATTATGGTAAATATTCAGGATGTTATTGATTCATTCCAAGAAACAAGAAACAAAAAGAAATTGTTAGCAGTTATTCAACCAACTCTCTCTGCCACAGAGAGTAATGTAATTGATGGCGTTTAGTGCTAAGGTAGTCACAACCCCATTAGCTTCTGCTTGGACAATAAAACACAGTCACAGTGGGAAACTGGGCTATTGTGTGCTGTCTACAACTACCTGAAGGGTGGTTGTAGCCAGGAGGGGGTTGGTCTCTTCTCCCAGGCAACCAGCACCAGAACAAGAGGACATAGTCTAAAGCTGCACCAGGGGAAGTTTAGGCTCGAGGTGAGGAGAAAGTTCTTCACTGAGAGAGTTGTTAGCCATTGGAATGGGCTGCCCAGGAAGGTGTCCCTGGAGGTGTTCAAGAGGGGATTGGACATGGCATTTGGTGCCATGGTCTAGTAGGCATGAGGTCTTGGATGATGGGTTGGACTTGATGATCCTTGAGGTCTTTTCCAACCTTGTTGATTCTATGATTCTATTCTATGATTCTTTTTTTGGACTGCAGGCTGGCACTCCACACAGTTTGCAGAAGGCAGCAGTAAAGGGGACACTTGCTAAAGAAGTACTGGGAATACAGAAGAACTGGGTAGGATCACTTAGGATAGTCTGCACAGGAATGCATCCAGATGGATTTTGAAAGTTTCCAGAGAAGGAGACTCCACAACCTCTCTGGGCAGCCTGTTCCAGTGCTCTGTCACCCTCACTGTAAAGAAGTTTCTCCTCATGTTGAGGTGAAATCTTCTATGTTCGAGCTTGAACCTGTTGCTCCTTGTCTTCTTGCTGTGCACCACCAAAAAGAGCTTGGCCCTCTCCACTTGACATCCACCCCTGTCAAGTCTTCTCAAGACTAAACAGCCTCAGGGATTTCAGTCTCTCTTCATAGGGGAGATGCTCAAGTCCCCTAATCATCCACGTGACTTTCTGTTGGATTTTCTCCAGCAGTTCTCTGTCTCTCTTGGACTTCACTATGTACTTCCATGCAGTTGCTTAAGCATCCATCTCAGCTGACTGTTGATGATTAGGCTGCCTTTCAGAGTTCCCAAGTAATGGAGTGATGCTGTATTTAAGGACAAATCACTGAATCTGTTTCCAAATGGGATAAAGCCCGTGGTTCTTTATTACTAATGCAAACATTCCTAGCACACTCTCCATGCTGTGAATATACTGTGAATTCAACCATCTTGATAATTTTAAAGGCTTTTTCTGCTCAAGAACTTTCCTTCCATGAACTTTAGTTCCATTTTTAGCCAATTTTAATTTTTAGCCAGCCTCTTTCTCCACTGCTTCCCTCATAAAAATTCATCATGAAATTGAAACAGCAAAAAGATAAACCCAAACCCAAACAAACAAACAAAAACCACCACAAAGCTTGTCTTTCACCAGCGGTAAAAGGAAGGGAAATCTCCTAAAGTGTAAGTCACAGTTGGTTAAAACACATCCTCCAGAAAAACATTGAGGCTTGTTTTGAAGACATAAATAGACAAGAACTTCTACACTGCCCACCCTATTTACTACTTAGAAAGTAATTGTATGACTGTTTTGATAAGGTAACCAGAATCAGCTTCTTACGTGTCTTGTTCTGTGGCATTTTTCCTAGTCCCTAGTGTCTATAGAAATGTACTAAAGATCTCATCCAAGCTGACTGAAATTCATAGAGTCACTGTTGTTAAGTTTAATGAGGCTGGGATAAAACACAACAAATGGTGCTTGTTTCTGTTAAGAAAGATGAAAAGTGTAGGTAGCAGGAAGAAACAGTTCTCAATTTCTATTTTCTCTCTGGGCATCTGAATTTTAAAGGTTTTTTTTAGCTGTGGATGGCTATCTGTGCTATGTCTACCTGAGCAAGCAGTGCTGCCCAAGAGCAGTAGATGTGCAGGATGAAATAAGTCAGTGCTGAGGACCTGACACACATGCTTTATGCTTTTTGGGGCTTTACTTAAGATGAACTCTAGCCTGACCTCCAGGACTAAACACCTATTAGCAGCTGGAGTGTATCAAGTGCACTCCTGGAGCTTATATTCTGTTTTACTTCAAGACTGTTCTGCAACATGAACCAATATGAAGTAAATGGGCACAGCCAAGAGATTTTTGCTTTTGGTTTTGTACTGATTCATAAGTGGGGCCTTGCTACAGCCTCAAACACTGCCATAAATTACTTCTGTGTCACACAGCTCTGTTTCAGCTGAGTCTCAGCACAAGCTCCATGATCCTAGCTTGGTCTAGTGTGTGTAGTCTGTATTGCTTATCACAGCCCAAAGCTGTTACGGCCCAAAGAAAACCAACCCCCACAAACCAGTTGCTCTGCTTCTCTGAGTGCATGGCACACAAGCAAACCCCTCTGGATTATGGCACTCCTAGCACCTACTTGCTGCCCAGATCAATCTGCCATGGCTTTAGACATCTGCCATAATCCAGAGTTTATTCTCAGTAAGAAATCTATGAATACACACACACACAGAGACATTTTCTGAAGCAGGTCCCTGCAGGGAGGCTGGGATGCTTTCAGTAGCACCTCTTATTGTCTGAACTGGCCTGAATCTGTCCTCATCAGTAGCTGTGGAACACATCAGGATCAGCCACTCTGTTTTGTGCTGAGAATGCTCCTAACTGTACTGCACATTTTAGTCAATTTGAAGAGAATGCTTCTTATTTTTTGCAATATTAATGAGAACTTATGTAATTGTGCAAAACCTAACACAGATCTGATGCAGCCCATGCGGGAATTGAAAGGCAGAAAGAGGAAGAATCATATTCTTTCCGCTTCTTGAGAAACCTAGCCAATGCCTGTTACTACTGTGCTCAAAATCATGCTGCAAATTAGAGCCAGGAAACTGTTACAGAAAATGGCCACAGTCCTGATATAAGACAAAGGAATGGAAAATCCAAGTAGGAAATAGATGGAGAAATGAAGAGAAAAGGGAAAGGAAAAGTTCTTTGTTTATTTCAGTTCGGCAGTCAGGTCCTAAATTGATCCGAGAGGCTTGGGCTGGAGAAGGATCTGAGGCTCAGTCCTTCCAAAGTGAGGAGGGAGAAAGGGATGTGGTTGGGGGCCAAGGAAAGAATGCAAGAAATAAATCTGTACTTTAGAAGTGTATTTTCTTTTTCTCAGATGGTTCGATCCACCTTTCTATGGGTGTCTGGAGAAGACAACTTCCCTGGGACTGAGGTACATGATACCTTCTGGGCTAAAGTTGCGTGAGATTTGTATGAGATGAAACTCAGTTATCTTGTCTTTTTCCATCGGAGGTGTCCTTGGCCACTTGAGGGATCTGTTCCAGCTGTTTGGGGTGGCATAGGACCTGTGGGAGACCTGTGCCCATCTGGAGCGGCAGTTGAGGCTTGCACAGCTTCCCAAGGGCATCTCAGATGGCATCAGCTCCCTTAGTTGGGTAACAGAATCAATCCCATAAAAAATGCACATCTTGTTGCAAAACTCGAGCTTCTGCATGTGCAATTTATGACTGTTCTAAGAACCTTTAATTCCTATGCACATGCCCGAGATAAATATACCCTGGGAAAAAATATCCTTCTTTTCCTTTTTAAGCCTCCAGATTTTGACATTTGTCCCCCTAGCATTTAATTTTTTAGATGGAAAGAACTTGATTTCTTTATACAGATGAAAACTACACTAAACTTTTCCCTTATGAAAGATCTTTCAAACATTCATTGAATAATTTTTGTCCACTTGACTATCTGAGTAATTACTTTAGAATGTCTTCTCCTGCATTTCTTTGCTAGCAGTCAGACCTCTGTAATAAAGTATTATGTTAAAAATATATTTTAGAAGGCAGGCATATAATCCTATTAATGGATTTCTTTAAATTCTTTATATGTGTTTTGCAATGAAATAAGCATAACCATAGCAATTTTTAAAGTTCTGCTTCAGGATTTATGCACACTTAATGGATGGAGATTATTTCTTTGGATAATATAAATATCCCAAAGATTTAATGAAGCCATAAAGGCAGTCATTAGACTTCTGTAATTAGAATTATAGTTACAAAAGCTTCAGAGTGCTAAATACACCTGCAATATTTAACTGTTTCAAGTTTTCAGTAAACAGCTTTCATCCAGGGAAAGAACTGGAGGTGTTCACTGGAGGTGATCAGGAGGAGACTTGATAGGGTGCTTGGTTGCATGGTTTACTTCATTAGGTGGTGTTGGATGATAGGTTGGACACGATGATCTTGAAGGTCTCTTCCAACCTAGTTTATTCTATTCTATTCTCTAACTCAGAGCTGTAAGGGTGGAATACCTGGCAATACCTCCAACCTGGCAAGAGGGTCCTGAGTGTCACCTCCTCTCAAACTGGGCAAATAACCAATGAAATTATGTTAATGGAGACCAGCTCCTCCAGGCCTCCTGCAGCCTGCCAAGATCCTTTCTTTGGGCACCTCAAATAAACGTCATCTCCAGCTCGTGATGAAGGCTGAAGACAGATCCCTTATTTCCCAGTCAGATGTTTCTCAGATGTCAGATCAGGATCACAGAAACATTTTGGAAATCACCTGAAGGCCTTGCAAAGCCGTGTCTGTAGATGTTGGGACTTAATTTGGCCCTAACCCCTCCCTGGAAGCAGGGAAAGGTAACACTTTTTAATGCATGTTCTGAGTCAAGCCATTTCTCCAGCTCTGGATTCGCTCAGGCCACTTTGCTCTCATGCAAATGTTTTTTGTCTGTTTTCTGTGTACAGAACAGCAATGACAGAGAGCCCAGTGATGACGTCTGGGAATCCAATCAGAAAACCTGCATAAAGATGAAAGGTCTTAGCAACAAGAAGTGAGCTTGCTAAACTACACCTTTCAATGAATTTGGACAAAACTGAAAAATGTTGTTGATATCAGATCCTTAGGCTGATTACTGAAGCGTTCGATTTTTCAGCGTGTCAATTCATCACTGTCTACCTGGTTATATTTAACACTTTCTCCTGCTTCCATCCTGTCTGCTGAGATAGGCAATCTCTGTCACACGGTATCTGCTTCACCAGAAGGTCAATAGACCATTGTGGAGGCCCATGAGTCCTGTTCCCAACTCGCCTGGATTCTCTCCACAATATTGCTGATGGCAGATGGCGCTTCCTCGTCTTGTGGCATCTAAAATATTAATGAGATTAGAGCTTCCATCCTTCAAACAGCTCAGTGTTTCCTTTTTGGTGCTTTGTAATTATGCAGCTAGCCAGCAGAGCACGAAACCTCTGCAGCAATGGTTGTTGCCCTGTGCTGGTATTGCCAAAAGGTTGCATTAATTACACTGGTGCCGATTGACTTCAAGAAAGTTCCTCTTTGCATTTTAAGATAGTGACACGCTCAACATTTTTGAGGAATCATAGAACTGTCAGGGTTGGAAGGGACCTCAAGGATCATCTACTTCCAACCTCGCTGCCATGGGCAGAGGCACTTCACACTAGATCAGATTGCTCAGAGCCACATCCAGCCTGGCCTTAAAATCCTCCAGGGATGAGGCTTGTACCACGTCCCTGGGAAACCTCTTCCAGTGTCTCACCACCCTCATGGGGAAGAAGTTCTTCCTAACATCCAATCTGAATCTACCCATTTCTAGTTTTTTTTGCCATTCCCCCTAGTCCTATCATTACCTGACACCCTAAACCGTCCCTCCCCAGCTTTCTTGTAGGCCCCCTTCAGACACTGGAAGGCCACAATAAGGTCTCCTTGGAGCCTTCTCTTCTTCAGAATGAACAGTCCCAACTCCCTCAGTCTGTCCTCACTGGAGAGGAGCTCCAGCCCTCTGATCATCCTCATAGCCCAGGAAGACACAAAGCTTTGGATAACTCAGTCTGGTTGCAGCTCATCAGTCTTGGCCAAATTATGCAAAGTCTGTATATAGGAATGGTGGCTTGCAGCTTCTGTATACACTACCCTGCTTTTGGGGCTACTTGGGTATAGTTCTTAGTCTTTCTTAACTCAAGCCTATCAGAAGGCCACACCTTGAGTACTGTGTCCAGTTCTGGGCCCCTCAGTTTAAGAAAGATGTTGAGTTGCTTGAACATGTCCAGAGAAGGGCAGCAAAGCTGGTGAGGGGTTTGGAGCACAAGGCCTATGAGGAGCAGCTGAGGGAGCTGGGGTTGTTTAACCTGCAGAGGAGGAGGCTCAGGGGAGAATTTATTGCCATCTACAACTACCTGAAGGGAGGTTGTAGCCAGGTGGGGGCTGGTCTCTTCTCTCAGACAACCTGTGACAGAACAAGAGGACACAGTCTCAAGCTGTGCCAGGGGAGGTCTAGGCTGGATGTTCGGAAGAAATTCTTCCCAGAAGGAGTGATTTGCCATTGGAATGGGCTGCCCAGGGAGGTGTTGGAGTCACCAACAGTGTTTAAAGTGTTTAAAGTGGGTGTTTAAAGTGTTTAAAAAGAGACCGGATGAGGCACTTAGTGCCATGGTTTAGCTGACTAGATGGTGTTGGGTGATAGGTTGGACTTGATGATCTCGAAGGTCTTTTCCAACCTGATTAATTCTGTATTCTGTGGTACCACAGCTGTGATGTAAGACTGAAGAAGATCAAACATCTTCCTCCTTCCCTGCTGCTTCATTGCAAGCGATGGGGACAGAGCATTTAGGTTACCTCCCTGTTTCCATCAGATTAGGCTTTATTATGTACCTGGATGCACACACATACGGCTTTAAATATTGAAATATATATAGGGAGATCAGCCATTGACTGATTAAAAGGCATTTATTGTTAGACCTTCCTGCTGGTTTAGCTTAGAACATAGTGACTTCACTGGTTTCTTGGTCTGGGATGATTTTCCAGTGTGAGTCCTGAATCCAACTCTGGATCTGAATCCTTCTGAATGTTAGGGAAATTGGCTTTTTGATATTTGGCTTCTTGCCTTTGTAAAAATAACAATCACACAACTTTCCTAGCTTTGTAAAGTGCTTGGAGATCTGTAGTCGTGACACAGTATAGGCATTCTAAGCATGATTTATTTCCTTGCAGGGCCTATCCCTAAGTGGCTTATTGAAGAAACAACATTTATAAATAAGCATAGCTTCTTGGTACCGAATTTTTCCTATTCTTCTCAGAATACCCAGGCTAAGCTGTTATTATTCACTTATTCCCTTTTTAGAGCCAGCGATTAAATTGCACCGCACTGCTGTGTTGTACCAATTAAAATAACTACTGTCTATTTGGCAGCCCTTTAATGGGAAATGAAATCCACTTTTAGGCATATATCATGGCAATACATATATCATATGGTATACAATTTATATCATTTTGGAGCACAGTGGCTGTATTAGTGCTTATTCTCTTACCTAGCTGTCGTTCCAAGCATCAATTTTGTTAATTAAGAATTTTAAACCCCGTGAATTTATGGCACAATTACATTTTACTCCATAAGTAGGTCTTTACCCCTCTACAACTATTAGCATAATGTCCACCTATTATTTGCTGGTGGTTTCAAAGGCTGATGAATTTTTGGGTGAAGATTTACCCTTTTGTCCAGGCTTTACTCACCGTGTGTCAGCTGTTTGTCAGCAAAACATAACAGTGAAGACTTTTGACTTAAATCTTTTTTTTTTTTTTTTTAAGGAGAAGCCAATTCATCAGGTAGGAGAGACTGCTGCTCACATTCTCAAGTCCTGCCAAAGACAAATGGCTGTAAAAATTTAAAATCAATCATTAACAGATTAGCTGTTGGTCCAAAGTAAATAGCAATCAGCTTATTAGGCATCAGGCAGAGTGAGATAAAGGGGAAGAGTTATTGAAAATGAGGATGTTTGCTGGGACTGTGCTGATGGAGCAGAACAGGGAAAGGCTGTTTCTTTGTTGCTCTAATTACAAATGGAAAATAACCTACAGTGCTGAACAAGTTGAGCTCCCTGGCTGAATTGAATGGAGCATAGTGCTTATGTTCTACGTCATGGCTTGATTTATCTTGATTATCAGTAGTTTGCACTCCTTCTTCCCTCCCCAGAAGCCCCTGTTTGGCATTCTCTTCTACTGAAATAAATGCAATTTTGGACTCTCCATAGAATGGGATGCTGGGGATGGGGGAGTTGCCACAGGAGAAATGCCCTTCTTGTCCAGAAGTATGATTTCCATACCAGAAATTCTTCTCCTATGAGGGAATATTTTTTGGGGGGAGGTGACAGAGTTTCATTATGGTTAAGCGACAGATTGTTGGTGACTGAATCACAGCTGTCTTTGTGCAGTGGCTGTATTTGGACTCAGTGAAATTCTGCAGAGCAGATAAATTCAGAAGGCAGCGGATGTTGCAAGAGGAAATAGTGAGGGAGAAGGAGTGGAACGGGGAAAAAGACTGAGAAGACAGAAACAATAGAAGTTTTGTAAAAAGCAAAGCTGAGGGGAAAGAAGGCAAACAATGGCTCACAGTAAAATGAGATGAGGAACTAGAAAACACAAAGAAGTGAAGTAGGAAGTAGGAGGAAATGGGTACAAGTTAAAGTCGATGACAAAAGCTCCCTTTCATCAAGTAAACACTGAAGTGTTTACATAGAGAGTAACTGAACATTAAAGTGATTTACCAGGATTTGAGGCCATTTCTCTATGACTGGCACGTTAAATCCAGGCTAAGATGTTTTTCTAACAACATAGGTTACCTGAAGATTGTCTCTTCAGCATTTTGAGCCCAGTGAATGGAAAGCTGGCCTGTTTTTATATGAAGAAATCCGGAAGCAATGCCTTTCTATTAATGATGTGATTCCGCTTGATATTATTGTGAATCCACACACAATGCATGCTCTGAAGGTAAACACAGGAACTCACTGCCCACCAGCCTGCTGCAACCTGTGGCCACTTCTGGCACGGGCATGAGGTTACACATTGCTGCCTCCTCCTCAGCATCCAGCATGCTTGACCTCTGTCTTGTGAATGTATGACTGCCATACAGTGCTAAGTGCCAGCTCCAGTCCCTCTCAGCTAAATTGGCAGCACTTCAGTCAGCTTAATTTGAGCAGGTGCCCCTGCTCCCAAGCTCCAGTAGAATTATATCCTTCCCAGTTATGTGTTCGGGGCTGCCACTCAACCCTGGAGTAAGATGTCCACTGAGCCATCCTGGTGCTGGGATAGCTTCTCTCTCTGATCCAGTGCTGTAGCACTACAAAAGAATATCTCCAACCAGAGTTCCTCTAGCAAGGGTGATTCAGAGGCCAAACACACACATACACAAATGGGGGGTCCTTTTATTTTTTAGTAGTTTCTTATTAAAAGAAGAAGAAGAGTATAAGGCCAAAGAGTGAGCTCCTACATGCTCTTACTTAAATTTCTTTAGTAGAAAAATATACCCAGGGCCTGACAGAAGAAAAACTACTGTAGTACTCTTTAAACTTACTTTTCCATTAAAGAGCTGTGGAAAAACAGGAGAGTGGTTATTTTCTCCCCACCTTTTACATTTATTTTGGTCCTTTCTTCCCTGCTTATGTGGTATAAAAAATGCGGTGTCTATCTTCCGTTCATTTTCTGCTGCTTTGGCTTTAAATTAATGTCAAAGATACCCAAGTGAAAATTCATAAAATGGCATAAATGTGGTTTCAACAGAAAGAACAAAGTGAGAAGTCTCAGAACAAATACATCCTAATCATTATTTGCCAACGTTTTCACAGAAAAGAGCATTCAGCTGAAATGGCGAAGTAGCAGAAGACTGAAATGACTGAATAAGCTACATGCAGCAAAAATTACTTTGCTGCCTGCAAATCGTGGAGTCCCAGGACAGCAACCCACACCTGAGGGCGACAGAGCTGTGGCATTCTGTCGCCCTTGAGCTAATTCCCCATGCTCCAAAAAGGAGAGAGGGGTGACACTGCTTTCTTCCTGTCTGCAGCAAGAATTGTTTGAATTATTTACAAGGGATGGAAAGACAGCTATGGGGAGAGGATGCAGAGGCTGCTGAAATGCTATAGACATTGATCCTGCCAGGATAAAAAGCAAACTGACTTGCAAAACAAAGGGTGGTCTTGCAAATGTGGAGGGAGGGCCATTTTCCAGTGTCATGTTGTGGTGGGTTGGAGTTACCTAACATAAAATTGCCAGACCAGATCAGTTGAAAGCAAATGAAGGTGTATTTGCAAGCAAAACTACTATCTAAAATATGAAATGCAATGAATAGGTACAAAATAGACAATTTTATATATAATATAAATTTATATACAATAAATTTATATACAATATACATATTTACAATTTATAAACAACACTCCCCCCAGACAAAACCAGGCAGTTACCAACATCTTCCCCCTCCCTGCTCCCTTCCCTCCCTCTGTACATGGGACAAGAGAAGGAAAGGAGAAAAGCAGAGTCACTTATTAGTACTTAGCCACAACAAAGCCAAGGGCAGCAAACCCAGCAGAAGCCATAGTTAATATCTGCTAGAGCAAAGGAAGCTGAAAAGAGAGAGTTTTCCAAACTAACTTTATGTTGGTAATCAGACCACTGGGATTATTTAGACCTTATCATTGTTTTCCTTTTCACATCCAATGGTGATTTATTTACATTCCACTACTTTTCTGTTCAAGATGTCTGGAAATTTTTCTAGGCACAGCCTAAAACTACCACACATCCTCAGAGTTTAAAAGAGGGCTCCATGCATACTATATAAGTGAATGCAGCTGGTAGTGTGGAGTGCCACGTCTCCACACATACTATTGTCTTCTTAATTTCCTACATATTGGTGTCCCTCAGTGTACAGCATGATGGAAGCTGTGTAGCAGACATTGTGTGCTTGCAAAAATTTATCTGTCATAGTTTTAGGCTATGTCTTGAGCAGAAAAGTAGTTAAAGGTAAATAAATCACTATTGGGTGTGAAAAGGAAAATAAAGATAATTCTAAACAATTGCATTGTAGAGATATCTACCATAAGACTGGTTGTACCAAAGCATTCTCCCCTCCCCTCCCCTCCCCTCCTCCCCCTCCCCTCCCCTCCCCTCCCCTCCCCTCCCCCTCCCCCTCCCCCTCCCCTCCCCTCCCCTCCCCTCCCCTCCCCTCCCCCTCCCCTCCCCTCCCCTCCCCTCCCCTCCCCTCCCCTCCCCTCTCCTCCCCTCTCCTCCCCTCTCCTCTCCTCTCCTCTCCTCTCCTCTCCTCTCCTCTCCTCTCCTCTCCTCTCCTCTCCTCTCCGAACCTCCCCTCCCCTCCCCTCCCCTCCCCTCCCCTCCCCTCCCCTCCCCTCCCCTCCCCCTCCCCTCCCCTCCCCTCCCCTCCCTCCTCTCTCCTCTCCTCTCCTCTCCTCTCCTCTCCTCTCCTCTCCTCTCCGAACCTCCCTCCCCTCCCTCCCCCTCCTCCTCCCCTCCCCTCCCCTCCCCTCCCCTCCCCTCCCCTCCCCTCCCCTCCCCTCCCCTCCCCCTCCCCTCCCCTCCCCTCCCTCCCCTCCCCTCCTCCCTCTCCTCTCCCTCTCCTCTCCTCTCCTCTCCTCTCCTCTCCTCTCCTCTCCTCTCCTCTCCTCTCTCTCCTCTCCTCTCCCTCTCCTCTCCTCTCCTCTCCTCTCCTCTCCTCTCTCTCTCTCCTCTCCTCTCCTCTCCTCTCCTCTCCTCTCCTCTCCTCTCCTCTCCTCTCCTCTCCTCTCCTCTCCTCTCCTCTCCTCTCCTCTCCTCTCCTCTCTCTCTCTCCTCTCCTCTCCTCTCCTCTCCTCTCCTCTCCTCTCCTCTCCTCTCCTCTCCTCTCCTCTCCTCTCCTCTCCTCTCCTCTCCTCTCCCTTGCTTCTGCTTGACCTTGGCTGCGTTGTTTTGGTTAAGTGTAACAGCAACTTTCTCTGCTTCTTTCTCCCTTCTTTTTGTACAGGGGGTGGGGGTAAGAAAAGGAGAAGCTAGTAGCTTGCCCTGCTCTTTGACCAGGTTGATCTTGTGCTGTTTGTTAATTATAAATATCTGTAAATATTGTAAATGCTGTATATTTTGTACACATTCATTGCATTCCATTGTAGAGTGTAGTTTTGCTTGTAAACACAGCTTTTATTTGCTTCCAACTGGGCTGGTCTGGCAAAGCTAATGTTGGGGGGTGGGGTGGAAATTTCAACCCACCACATTATCTCCCCAAAGAAAAGTACTAGAACAGATCAAAGGCAGAGGAAGAGTGGAAGGCTGACGGCTGGCCAGTCACTGAGATGCTCTACAGAAAATCAAGGAAGGCAGCTGTAGGATTGGCTCTTAATAACAGAGGAAGACCAGAAGCAGTTGACATTAAGACCGTAAGGAAACAGTTACACTGGTGACACATCTTATACAAGGACTGCCTTACTAATTTTTCCAACAACACATTCCTGTTGCACATTTTTTTTGCTTCTTTTAATTAAGTGTTTCAAGAGAAAATAATGGGATCTTAAAGCTTCATGTATTTTGGAAAAGGTAGTAGTAAATTGTGCAGTTTTGACCTTTTCAGCTTTTTGTAATTTGATTGGCTGTCTGTTCTTTTCCCTCCACTATTTACAGCTGCAGTGAACTGTGCAGAAGGGGGTAGGATGGCCAGCCAGCTGAAATACGGAATATTTAAAAGGTTAAAATGCTGCAACATACTGGTGCCTTCCTCAGACTATATGGGCTTTATAAATTTTGCTGCATTGATCACATAAAGGATTGAGAAATTAAATGACTCCGTGAATTATTTTTTGTGGGACAACAAATGTGACAAAAATGGGGAAAAATGGTATCACTCTGACCCCTGATCTAGGAAGCTTTTTAAATTTTTTTTTTTTTGAGAGAGTTTATTATTTCTGCTGCAGTAATAGATGAAAACTGTCTCTGAAACACAGGATCGTTTTAGCAGGCACTGAGTATCTACAAGTCACACAAAGACAAACCCTACCCCAGATAGCTTGCAATCAAAGCATCTTGAATCCATTCAACAGGTGACTAAATAGAGGTGGTGACCTTCTTAGGAATAAATATTTCTTTTTAGTGTACCAGAGGGAGATCTTAGGAAAAACACAGTATACTTTGAAAGTAATTCCTTAGCAGATGGAGACGGTAACACAGAGACATTAATAGCCATGTAATGAGTCCAGAGGGCATCTGAGGGGCAATGTCAAATAATTTGGTACCCAGGCAATATGCTGAGGAGATTGACAGAAAGCTATCAGGGCAACAGGAGATCAACAGAATCTCAGGCCAGAATAGCAGTTGAGATACTCATTAAAAAAAAAACAAAACAACAAAAAGCAAAAAAAAACCAAACCCAATCCCATAATAATAAAAAAATATCAGAATGTGGTACTTGCCTTTGTCATCAATAGCAAGCCTGGTGAACAGTGTTTGATTCTATGTAAGCTTTTCTCAGTGAAAAAAAACTGCTCAGGGCAAATCAGAAAAATAGTGAGCAAAGCTTAGCTCCCTGGTCTTTCTCTAGAAACAAAAGATCCACAAAAATGCTTATTTCATGTTCAAGAGAAGTTGAAAAGTGCTATCAAAGACATTAGGAGTCAAGCCTCATAAATGCCTGCAAGAAGCTTTCTGGTGCTGTGTACACAGAGTGCCTGTGGCTGGAACTTAGCGCCGAGGCTGGAGGAGTGAGGCTGTGCCTCAGCTCCCTGCCCTGACTCGACATGAGTTCACACATGGCTATGCACAGCACGGGGGTAACACAGGAGCGCTGTAGGTGATGGAGTAGGAAACAGATATCAGCAGAAAGAAATGATGAATAATCTGGAGTCATAGGCACAATTCACAAGTGGGACTGGTTGTGAAAATTTCTCTATGTTAGTTCTTGTTCCCTGTGCTCTTGGAAGGGGAAAGATTCATCTAGTTCCAGTTGTAGCTGGAATTGGAAGTGTAGGGAGAAAAGATTGTTACCACACCAAGATGCTGGGGAAATTTCCTCAGAAGGAAATGCCAGTATTGCTTTTGAGACATCATTTGAAACAAACTTATAATCTTGAGGGATTTTTTTTCCTGAAGTCATTAAAATTGAATGTTTTCATTTATTCAGATAGCCTCTTTCTGGAGGAGCTGCAGCTGCTGGGACAAACAAGCCTCCATTCTGCTGCACTGATCCCTCTGGGATCTCGGGATGATTGACAAGGGGCTCTGGTTTGGGCAGACTCATGCCCCAAGGTACAGGAACTGATGCATGCATTGCAGGAAGAGTAGCCTCTGCAGCACTGAGCCAGGGACATTTCCCCCCTTTCTACAAGCATCAAGAGGCAGAGGAAAGTATTCCCAGCCTGTCTGTAATGGCGAGGCATGCAGAGACAGTCCATGAAGCCTTCTGCTGCTGTCCCCAAAGGGTCTCACCTGCTTTGGGCCACCCTCAGTGGCAGCAAGAGAAAAGCCATATGGGAGACAAGGGATCTCTTGAGTTAGCTGGGGCATCTGTCATTTGAGGGACAGGAGATCCAGAACAAAGAGTGTCATCTCCAGAATCGCTGAGGAGCAGAGATGAGCTGGACACGCTATAGGGGCTTTTCCTGCCCAAGCATCCATGGATGTGTCAGCACAGAACCTTCTGATACCTTGCTGCTCTGTGCAGAAAGGAAATATTTTGGTGACTTCCCCAAACATTACATCTGACTGTGGGGTTCAGCAGCCCAGGGACCCAGCTGCTTGCCTCCTCCCCAGTGTGTACTGCAGCTGCTCAGGGATGGCTTCCTGTATTTACACTTCTCTTCACAGAAGATGGGAAGACGTAACTGAGGCAGGCTGTGAGGTTTTGAAGATGCTGTGCTTTGATGCTCTGCTTACTGGGCCCTGGAGGCCAGTTACTAGGGGCAGGGGTGACTTGGATCGCCTTGAGGGCTGAGGGAGGGCAGCATCCATTCCTGCGCAGCTGCTGCTACTCTCCCGAGGAGCCTCCCCTCCCCTCTGCCTCCGTTTTGTTCCCCCACCAGCCCATCTGCAGAAAAGATATCAGCATTATAGTGTACATATTCATCGGGCAGGTCTCGGTCCGCAGACAGGGACCATTCCTGGGCAAAACGGGGAAGCTGCCCTCTGCACCTTCTCCTCTCGAAGCAGCGCTGGGGGTGGGTGAGGGCGGCCTGCAGCCCTGGGCGGGCACCGCCGCGCGCCCAGAGGGCACCGCCGCCCCCATCAACGGCACCAGGCTGCTTCATTTTCATCTGCTGATCAGATATATTTACTTCTTGGGTATTTCCCTAACCAGAATTGACTGCGCTATAATTGCCTATTTCTTTGGTCCATTGGCTGTTAACCTTGAAGCGCGGCGGGCGGAGGCAGGGAGGCCCTCGCTGTCAGGCCTGACCCCGGCCGTGCCGCGGGCTGCCATGACAACGGCGACAGATGTCAGCCATGGCGCCCGCGCCCCCGGCTCGCGAAAATCGATCTTGCGACGGCACTGCCGCGCACGGCCACCGACCTGCCAAGCGTTCCCGGCTCAATCATTTGTTTCATCTAGCGGGGAGAGGAAAACATAAAAGAAATGAAATTAATTTGACCTCTGTCTTTTGAGCGACTCCAGTGCTGCGCCGAATTCTAGCAAGTGCCTCTTATGAATCTGAAAAAAATTACATTAGGAATAACATTTTGAAGTGAAATGACTCTTGTAATGTCAACCCTCCAGAAACGTGTTATTTCAAATGTCAGATACGTAGCAGTCATTTGCTATTTTCCGGATGTGTCCGGAGGTTATCTTCACCTTGGGTGCATTTCAGGTAAATTATTATAAAGAAACTGCCTGTGAAGTACACAAAACAGTATTGCCTGGTGGGTTTTGGTTTGGTTTGGTTGGGATTTGTTTTTGGTTGCTCGTGGGGTTTTGTGGGGTTTTTTGTTTGATTGGTTGGTTTGTTTGTTTTTTCTTTTCACAATGCCTCAGCGAGGAAACCTCCTTTGTGGCTATGTTAGAGGATCACTACAATACGAAGATGATAAACAATACTCCGAAGTGACAACATCTCTCCTTTTTCAAAACCATGCCAGGATTTTAAGGCCAGGCTGGATGTGGCTCTGAGCAACCTGATCTAGTGTGAGGGGTTCCTGCCCCATGGCAGAGGGGTTGGATCTAGATGATCCTTGAGGTCCCTTCCAACTCTAACAATTCTATGATTCTAATGTTCTATGACTTTCCTGGTCTGGAGTGGGGTTTCCTGGGATGGTGGTGGGTCCCCTTGCCTGTCACCTGGGATTTGCCCACCATCTATGCAAATAATTTCATGACCAAACTCTACAACTCCCTGCTAATGTTTGCCATCCCAGTAATGTTATATGTGTCTGACAAATGGAGAAAACCCCAAACTCCAGAGGGCTTGGTCCATGCCTACCACTGGGTGGATCTGCTGGCAGATTTTAGAGACAACCCCTCCCAAATGTGTATAGATTTGGGACAAATCTCTAAGATAACCTTCTCCTGAAAAAAAAACAACACAAAAAACAAGCAAACAACCCCCCCAAACAAACAAAAAACCCCACAAAGAAAAACCATCACACTGCTGAAGGTGATTATAGAAAAAAAGGATCTCTTAAGATTTCAATGCGATATGTCTGTCTCTATTCTGTGGGATATTTTATTGCAATTTTGCCCTCAAGTGAAGCTGACAGGAGCCAGACTTGCAATTTAAATCAATAAGAACCCTTTACCGTGGCCATAAAATACTTGGCTAAAGCTTTGAAGTGGCCACAGCTGAATGCGCAGTGAACACAGCATAAATGCTCCTTGAGATGTATTGCGTTAGACCACTGCTAACATGGTGCTTCGAGGAAGTGGTACTCAACCACCTTCTGGGAGCAGGGCAGAGTGGCCCAGATTCTCTGGAGTGCCAACAGGGTTGCTGTCAGTCAGTGCCCACAACTTGCATGCTGGCCTGTGCTGCAGATATCTGACATCCTTACTCCTTGGTTTCCTGGGGAGGGGAGACAGGCACAAAACTCCCATATTATGTTGCGGAATGTCTTTGGGATGGCTGGGAAAACACGAGGGAAGTGTGGCTGCATCAGCAGTGGTTCCAGAGCCAAGTCCTCTGTTACATATAGCAGCATTTTTGTACTGGGGAGCAGGTCTGAATGACCCCAGAAGAACCATAGTCTTTGAAAGATGAATGGTGTCTGCATGTCTGTCTGTCTAGCTTTTGGCATGTACACGCATGTATACATCTCTGCATATATCCAGGCAAAAGCCTAGATAAAAGCAGAAAACTCTCTGAAGATACAAGCCTGGCTTGAATAACCTGAAGCATTTGACCATTTTATATTTAATACTCACAGTTAGAATATCTGAAGTTAACGACTGACACTTCACCCTTCCTGCAAAAAGCAGTTGGAAAACAAGAGAAGTTTAAATCTATGCCCTGCCTTTGCAGTTGTTTATGACAAGTCTTTGGGATTCTTTAAGGAGAAATCTATGTTTTTTTCCTTCTGTTTGTAAAGAAGCTTTTAATTTAAAGAAACCAAGTGTCAAACACTATTATTGGATAAATTATTCCACTAAAGCCCCTGGCCCAGTGGCATGCATGAGAAGTAGATTAGATACACATTTTAAGGACATAAAAGGCTGGTTCTTCCAGAGATGTAGGGAATATGTTCAGAAGCAGCATTAAGTGCACCTACTACAAAGAGCACTGTGTACACTCCTGTTGTAGCTTTCTGGCTGTAGAGAGTCCTGTCCTGTAGGTCCAGCCTCAGGTTGCCTAATTTTGCCTGGTTTAGGACGGGAAGCTCAGCTAGCTGCACTCTTTGTCCTGTTTCATTCCCTTTGGTGAGGGTTGGATCCGGTCCAGTAAGGTTCAGCTCTTCAGCAAATATGGTAAAAGGGAAAAGGACAGTTTTCCTTTGTATCCTGTACATTGTTTAGCACTATGATACTCTCACTGTACCAAAATATTGCAGAGGTAGTAACAGTCTGTGTATAAATACTATGTGCTCAGTCAATTGTAAGAATGTTGGCTAAAGAAGGCTTCAGTGAGTATTATCTACATCCATTGTTGTTTGTAATAGATCCTGTGTCCAGTAGATATGTTTATTCAATTATTTTTTAAAAATAGATATAAGCTATACAGATAATTCACCATATTTTCAGGTGCATTATTAGTTTTGGAACTTGAATCTGCTGCACCTTTTCCTGTAACCCATTTGTAAAGACAATACACATTTCTGCAACCCCAGGAACAAGTCAAGATCATTCACTGCCAAACATAGCTTTCTGTGCCAATTTGTATGAGTAAAATGTATGAGAACTCCATAAATCCACATTGTAAAACACAGGCTACTCACATGGTGTTCATATAGATACCATATGTTTCTTCTGCATTGAGAACTGTGGTACATGTATTGTTCCTTAGTTTATTGACCTAAAGTAGCTGAAATAAGTGGCTGCTGTTACATTCCACTGAGAAGTTTTGCTCAGTTTGCTTCAGTGAGCTGTCATTGGCTTTACTCAGCCCATGTCCTTCCACCCACTTTAGCTAACCCTACATGTCCTGACATCAGGCACCATGCTTCATGCTTTGCTGTCTCTTGCCCTGGATAAATTCAGCAGCAATACACCCTGGGGTGCAAATGGGTGAAGTAAACCCCTCAAATTACCTAGATAGACTGAAAAACATTTCTTATGTTGCAGAAAATATCACCAAGAGCATATCCTACCTCTAAACTCTGTGGTGTAGAAGGATAAACAATGCAACAGGAAAATAATCAGATGAAGGAGGATAAAATGTGATTTCTTTCACTGTATTACATCTGACAGTAAGTGTTTGTTGTAGCTCACATCTTGTGTAGCTCATGTCTTGTTTACTAGTTAGGCAGTGTTAGTTTGGATACGTGATTGTGGATTTAAAACCCCTCAACCTTTCTCTTTCATCCCTTTACTGGAGACTCCATATGTTTGGGCACAGACACCTGAGAATTTTTGGGAAAAAATAAACATCCAGACTTGTGCTGAGTTTATCTGTTTATATTTTATTCCTGTTTTTCCTTGAACTGGACTGGTAATGAAAGGCATTTCTCTGTCACTGGGCAGCTGACAAGAAGATACACAGCTTTCTGACATGGTCCCTGAATGCCTCCCTTCAGTCTTTGGCTTACATAGACATGATTGCCCCGAGAGAGAGAGACTAAATAAAGGTCTAGATTTTACAATCTTTGATATAGTGCACCTTTAAAATTAAGGAAGGAAATGGACATGATTATGCTATTTCTTCCCAGGAATTTGCTTGCAAATCCATCAAACCAAACATAAACGTGATACAAGAACAGAAGGATCCCCAGGCCCTGCTATCTATGCTGGGTAAGCTGGCTCAGTACCACTTCCATATTTGAGACAGGAGAAAGAAAGGATAAAACTGGACTTCTAAAGCACAAATCCTGACTCTGGATGAGGCTTTGGCCAGCCTGATCTAGTGCAGGGTGTCCCTGCCCATGGCGGGGGGTTGGAACTAGATGATCCTTGTGGTCCCTTCCAACCCTGACTGATACTATGATACTCTAATCTCAACTCTGTCTTACAGGAAATGGCTGAGAGCCCTGGAAGGGACACCATGGAGATGAATCCTACAGCAGAAACAATTGCTTCGCTTTATGTAATTCAACAGTTTCTGAGCAGGGAGAATCTAGCAGCACCTCAGAAGCAGTAGATCTGGAGGGAAAGATGTTCTTAGTCCTGAACACTTTACTGTCAAAAAATCATACCAGGAAGGGCACAAATCCTGAGCACAGCTCTCCTACAGTTTGATCTTGAAGCAGTCATGAACCTAGGATTCAATGAAGTTTCTTCCAGCCTACCTGCATTTGGGTTCTACTTTATTTTGTCCATGTGCTCCTTCTTCCAGGCTTTACCATCAATCTCCTCCTTAGCTGCAATTCAGAGGGATATTCAAAGACAAAATCCGGTGAAATACATTTCTTCGTATAGGAAAGTTTTTCATGGCTAATGGCTCATTTCCTTCTGCAGTGAAGTGTAATCTACACTTCTGCTGTAATCTACAAATGAGTTTGAAGTCCAACACAGGGCAACATTCTTCAGTGAAGGTCACAGCACTATAGAGAGGCATTGACACAAAACACGTTTCATGGAATAAAATGGAGTTCCTGCTTTGACATAGACATATCCTCAATTTGTCATGCTGTTTTCTGCCTTAACTTGATGGTCAAAGTAGCTGGCCAGGTGTGAGCAGGGATGTGATCTATGTCTCTTCAATAGCTGCAGTAATTTCCTTGTCCCTCCACAAAGTCGCCCCCGTTCCAAGATGATGGTGATGCTGGTCTCATGTGCGACCTTCTGATCGATGGAGTGACAAGCTATTTCTTCCTCAAGTGAGTCCTAATCTCCTATTATGCCACAAGTACACAGGGCTACTGTGATAAAAGCTTACAGTCTATGACACCTGGTCAAAACAATTATTTTGGTAGTTGTTCCCTATGGATTTGGGTTGTGACATGTGAGGTGAGTAAACTAATCCCAGGAGCAAAGGGATTCCTAAAGTGAAATATGATTTAGAGGGCACTGCCTAGGGTTTGTAATTCAGGACATGATTCCTAAGACTAATTGGCTCTGAAGTTGTTTCCTTTTCATTGTACTCTTGTACTTGACTTTTGAGGTGTACAGTTTTCTTAACCCAGGAGCATTTCTGCGTGGGTGTTGCCCATCATTGTTTTTTCAGGCATGTCCAGCACCTCTCAGGATTTGTTTCTCATAGATCAAAGTTATCTGATCTGTTCTCTTGGCACAGAAGGATAGCCTACAAAGTGAGGAAGTTTATTTTTCAGTCTGCCTGTAACAGCTTGTTGAGACAGTCCGCATTCTTTCTGCCTGGGAACAGTTCAAATAATGGGATTTCCACCACAATTCTTTCAGGACAGCTTCGTACCTGAAGAAATCCTTCTGTCAAGCTCGTTATCAGGTAGAAGATTCTATTTGCAGCTGTATGATCATTTTCATCCATTTAAAAGGGTGTCCCAGTTTTATGGAAGGAGCATTGAGGACAGCGTGGTAGCTGGATTGCTCCAGGCTGCACAGGAAACTTACAACAGGGCAGGGACTTGAACATCTCACATAACTGCTGGGCCCACCATCATTTATACTGTTTTACCTACTTATGTCATGTTGTACCTAATGAAGGCTTCCTCTCCAGCCTTGAAGCTGACACCTCTCCATGGCCAAAAGTGAGTTGCTGTCAGGGACCAACACATTTGATACTCTGTGGACCCAATTGCTCATCTATTAAACTCAGCTCAAGCACTGTAGAGTGCTGCAATTTGGAGTTAATTTATAACAGCTGGACTTCCAGCAAGGAAAAAGGACTGTAGTGCACAATGCAGTGCTGTTGTGTTATGCCTTACTTCAGTTTACCTCTTTCTCCTTGATGTGTTTCTTCTCATTAGCCACATGGAACTACAGGCAAAGCTGGTGCAGAAAGATATTGCACCATCTCTGCTACATGTCGCAGTATCACAGTATCGCCAAGGTTGGAAGAGACCTCAAAGATCATCGAGTCCAACCTGTCACCACAGACCTCATGACTAGACCATGGAACCAAGAGCCACGTCCAGTCCCCGCTTGAACACCTCCAGGGACGGTGACTCCACCACCTCCCTGGGCAGCCCATTCCAATGATGAATGACTCTCTCAGTGAAGAACTTTCTCCTCACCTCAAGACTAAACTTCCCCTGGTGCAGCTTGAGACTGTGTCCTCTTGTTCTGGTGCTGGTTGCTAGAGAGAAGAGGCCAACCGCTACCTGGCTACAACCACCTTTCAGGTAGTTGTAGACAGCAATGAGGTCTCCCTGAGCCTCCTCTTTTCCAGGCTAAACAATCCCAGCTCCCTCAGCCTCTCCTCATAGGGCTTGTGCTTGAGGCCTCTCACCAGCCTTGTTGCCCTTCTCTGGACACGTTCAAGTGTCTCGATGTCCTTCCTAAACTGAGGGGCCCCGAACTGGACACCGTACTCAAGGTGTGACACTGTCCCTGCATGGAGGGAATTCTCTACTGTGCTCATCTATGAACTTTAGGGCCAGTTAATGCCAATTACACAAGTGAACATGTATGAGAAGTTGGACTGTGCTTTCTGGATTTTTTTTTTTTTGTTGGTGAGCAAATCATGATGCAGTCCTCATTGTATCTGAAGGGCCAAGTTAGCGACTCCTCTTCCAGGAGATCCAGCAGATCCCTGACCAGTAACAAACACTGTCATAAAGCCTATATTTCTTTGGATTCTGCTTCTATTCAAGCAAAAAAAGCCCCATACCTAGAAAAAAGGATCTTTCTTGCTCTGTCAGAAGTTCTATGGCCCCTCCAGACAGATTTCTTTGACTACTTTCTTCTCACAGTGGATATTTGATCTTGCTGAAGTTGTCAGACTTTGTTACTTTGGCAAATCTTTACAGCCTGGTTCAGGATCCTTTTGCCTCTCCAGTATCTGAAAACCTTTTTTTTTAACCCCAGGTTGTAATTAGGACTGTCTCTATGTTAATGGGTCCAGAAGCATATCAAAATTCATGAGTCTGGACATGCGTTTCACACATACGTGAGAACAGGATGCCTATTGGCTTCTCTTCTGGTTTTCTTGGAAACAAAAATTCACTGTGTGGGCCACCAAAGGATAGGTGTATATTTAGTCCTACTAGCTAAACACAGATATTGTCCAAGTAGCTGGATTTCAAAGAGACCCTTTCATAGGACCTCTCTCTGATACCTTCAAGAACATCACCTATATAGATTTACCACCCTGCAAATCTGGTCTCTAGCCGGTCTCTTTCCCTTTCTGACATAATAGGCCATCTGTCATTACAGTAACTTCCTCTCATTTACCTTCAAGTCAGATAATAAAGGGCCTTTATTCACTTAGAATGGATCTAAAATAGTAAAATCCTACTGTCTTTAATATGCTACTTCTCGTTCCTCAGTCCAAGACAAATCAAATTTATTTAATTATTTTCCCTTACACATCAATCTCTGTTGTCCCTTAGTTATTTCTGTTACCTCTTCATGGATATACTCAGTGGGAAGAAAGATGCCCAGTGTTTTGCAGATTTGATCTGAAGGGCTCTTTAGGTGGATACGCCAGGTCTGATTGAAAGAAGCGCAAGCTAACTGAACAGTAAATGCAAAATAAATGAAGGTGGAATAGAGCTCTTTATAGAATCATAGAATGGTCCAGGCCAGAATTGACCTCCAAAGGTCATCCAGTCCAACCTCCCCGCAGTCAGCAGGGACTTCCCCAACTATATCAGATTGCCCAGGGCCTTGTTGAGCCTTACCTTGAATATCTCCAGGGAAGGAACCTCTGCCACCTCCCTGGGCAACCTGTTTCAGTGCTCCACCACCCTCATAGCAAAGGAATTGTTCCTAATATCCAGTCTTAAATCTGCTCTTCTCTGGTTTGAAGTCTTTGCCCCTTGTCCTGTCACTGCAGGTCTTTGTAAACAGTCTGTCTCCATCCTCCCTGCAAGACCTTTTCAGGTACTGGAAGGCTGCTCTTAGGTCTCCCCAGAGCCTCCTCTTCTCCAAGCTGAACAACCCCAGCTCTCTCAGCCTGTCCTCATAGCAGAGGTGCATTTCTTTTTCCCAGTTGGAGCATGCATGAATGTTATTTGTAGTGCAGTCTTAGAAGCACTATCCACTTGATCACAGTACCACAGTATCGCCAAGGCTGGAAGAAACCTCAAAGATCATCGAGTCCAACCTGTCACCACAGATCCCATGACCAGCCTTGGTTGATTCTATGAAATGGTCTGGTTATCAGAGTATCACAGTATCACCAAGGTTGGAAGAGACCCCAAAGGTCATCGAGTCCAACCTGTCACCACAGACCCCATGACCAGACCATGGCATCAAGTGCCACGTCCAATCCCCTCTTGAACACCTCCAGGGATGGTGACTCCACCACCTCCCCGGGCAGCCCATTCCAATGGCAAATCACTCTCTCGGTGAAGAACTTTCTCCTCACCTCGAGTCTAAACTTCCCCTGGTGCAGCTTGAGACTGTGTCCCTTTGTTCTGATGCTGGTTGCTAGAGAGAAGAGGCCAACCCCTTCCTGAACCTTGATGGTTCTGTGGTCAAAATGGATTTTTTGGGGTATTATTTTATTTTATTATTTATCTATTCTTCCTTTCCTAGCTGGAGAGAGAGTCTGTTAAAGACAAGCTCTTTATGAAAACAGTATACGTTTGTACTGTGCTTTTATTTCAATGGTTTGACTCTTAAGGATCTTTTCCAGCCTAAATGATTCTATGATTTTATGACTCTATAATTTCATGATTCTGTGATTTTATGACTCTATAATTTCATGATTCTATGGTTTCTCAGTGAAGTGGTGGGGGCTGGTGCAAGTTACCCTGCTTGGGTCCACTGACATTTGTGGCACTTGGTCAAGTATGTTTTGTCACTTCAGAATGTCCACTCCTTGTCCTGTTACCCATAAATTGCCTTTAAAACTAGACCACAAGCATCTTTCAATGATAGCTTTGCTTAACAAGGAAATATTTGACTACAAGTTGCACATTTAAAAAATAATAACTTCTTGCCTGCATGTTATAAGATGAAAACCAAAACTGAGAGGCTGGTAGGTGTGGTATCTTCAAATTACTGAAAAAAACCACCCAACAGTTGCTTTGTTGCTCATGTTCATAAAACAGAAGCTGAAATTATCTTCTCTAAGCCATTCTCAGCAGTTGTCCTATGGTGTTATTGATCCTTGGCTGCTCATCTAATGAGCAAACTACACAGTGGACCACAAGTGCATTTCAGTTTTATGTATAAATGCTGTAAATGCTGTTTTCAAAGTTAATATATTATTTTGGGCATTTTTATAGCATCTTATTTAAAGTGTTATTAATGTTTAGAAATGGGATTCAGGGTTTATTTTATGAGTGTTTGACTTCATTTTTAACTCTCCTCTTTATCCTTTCCTCTGTGATCCAGCTGCATATAAATAACATTTGGAGTTGCTTTCTTCATTTTGGGTTTGTCCCTTGTTGTTTCATTAACTCCACTTGCTCTTTAAGTCACTCCTCTTATTCTACTAAAACAGTCTTGAGTCCTAAATTGCAAGTCTTTGTGGGTTAAAGACATCAACAGGATCAGTTTCCAGACTGCAGACTGCAAAAAGCATGTAGCTGAGCCTGAAGGGCAGGGGCTCTCACTCCTCACAAGTTTGGGCTTGTGTTCAGGGTGGGACACACACTGTACCAAATCCAGAGCACCCCAGGGAGGATTATAACCTTGCAGCCCCCTCCAAGTCACAGTGTCTCCCCTGTTTCTACCTTTCTCTGGAAGAAGTAATTTTGCTTCTGTCCTGAATTTCAGGAGGACAACCCCACCTTTGTTCTGTGGGTGGCCGAGAGTGAGCTCCAGGCTTTCCAATCCACCTCTTCCTCCTCCAGAGAGAAATAAACGTGTGTAGGGCAGCACACACACAAGTTTATAGTGAAAACAAACTACAGAGAAGCTGTGCTGGGAGATCTCATGCCTTTTAGCTCTTTTGGATAGCTGTGTCACCCCTGCCTCCCTCTCTGCCCTTGATGGAGTGCAAGCACAAAGCACAGCCCTATTTGGTGAGCTGGATTGGTATCTGCTGCAGGGTAACCGGCTCCCAGCTGCTGGGGCAAATATCAGAGCCAGGTCCACAGGACCTGCTCCTGCACTCAGACAGCACAACCAGCTCTGTAGGCACTCCAATACAGTGAGCATACACACATCCCAGAAGAAAGGGAGGATGTGGCCTTGCTGTACACATCAGCATGTTGTTGAATCATCTGCAGATTCTCCTGGGTGAGTAAAGTGAGACATACTGTCGCCCCTCTCAGTGCCTCAGGTGTCATGGTATAGCTCCTGAAAGAAGAGTCTTAACAGCAAAGGACAGCAGTTTCTGTAATTTCAGTGTTCTTGACACAAGGAGCCCTCTGACACATTCCTCAGAGTGAATGGAAGCCCTCCTGCTGCAGGACATTCGGGGCACCTTTCAGCAGGGCTTGTAAGCATGTGCTTAGTTCTTAATGTATGGATGGTCCCAGTGAGCTTCAGGCATGTGTTGAAATATGGATGAGCGTTTGAAGTGCTCAGCATCTTGGGGCTATCAAGGCCCAAATGGATCAATCCCAAGACATTATTCAAATTGTGAGTTTCCAATTGCATGTGTTAGGAAAAAAAAAAAAGGGGGGGAGGGAGGGAAGAGTCATTATCTTCATTGCAAAGATGGAAGAATTAAGGTACACAGAGGTTGAAGAACTTAGTCAATGTCAAGGCACATGTCCTCGGGGGAAATTTGGAAATATAGCCTGTTTTTTTTTTTTTTTTTTCTTTTTCTGAAACCCACTCCTGTTCTCAGCCACTTCAATGCCCTTTTGCTGTTTCCACACTCTTCTTGTTACAGCTGGTGACTATCCCCAAGCTGGAAGTCTGAATGTAAAACACATTTAAATGGCTACGATATTTGCAGCTCTCTGCCTTACATATTTTTGTTTCTGCTTTTTGTCCCACATTTTAAAGGACAAGCCAGCCAGTGGGTTAAGTGACAGAATGTTTTTATCTTACTTAACTATGTCTCTATTAAAATGTAATCTGCTTTCCACATCCTTTAGGGAGAAAAGGGTGGGGAGGGGGAAGAAAAAAAGAAAAAGAAAAAAGGCTGCTTCTGTAGATGCAGTAAAGTCATGGTAATTTTCCCCAATTGAAACTCCTGACTTTGTGTCTTAGCATCATATACAGCATAATTTATAAAAGTGTGAGCAACTGCAGAATTGTTTTCCTAATAGATTCTGAAGATTCCAATTTCCATTCTGCCACACAAGACTGAAAATCCACTTGTGCTCAGTTATCTGTATCTTTGCCTCATCCTCAGACTGCATCAAAAATCAGGTTCAGGTGCAGGTTAAGAGCATGCATTTACCTCAGGAATATGGGACTTATTAAATATCTCTACACAATTAACATCACCATATCAATAAGAATTATCATTATGCCCTGTCAATCAGGTGCTGAATTTTGCTTCAGGGAAACAAAACAATTTAAATTATATCAAATGCCCTCCCTTCTTCTTCTTTTTTTTTACATGCTTCTCTTAAAATTGGATAATTATGTGGCTTTTCATTAGATTCCTCTAAGCATAATAGATCACAATATTCACCCTTTGACCTTGGTGATGAATGTTTCTGGTGAAAACATGTGACAAGCAGTGTTCTAATGAGAATAAAATACTGAGTAACAGAGAGTCTCACATAATGAAAGAACAAAAGCATGCAGCACAACTACTTTTAAGGCTACAGTGCAAAATGTGTTCATACAGCAATTCTGATGGATTGGCAAAGCCAATCTGTCTGTTGAAGATTGTACCAACAAACTTTGGTATTAGATGCAGAGACAAAGGCGAGAAAAGACAAAGGAATCTTTGTATTCTGTGTAAACTCTGTAGGAGCATGAAAAGTGGTCTCTCTCTGTGTTGTCTAGGCAAGTTGCTACACAAAGCTCTGCTATTAAGTTTTCCTAAACATCTCAAAATTTTATGTCTGTGTTTACACGATAAAAGAACTATAAATTCAATTTGTTTCCAATAATTTAGAGTGGGGCTAAGGAGGTCAAATTCCCCCTCATGCAAACAGCCACACACAGTAGTCATGTGTTTATAAAGAATGATTTTTTGTGGACTGACAAAGATGACACACCAGTCAGCAGTGCCAGAACACTGAGGTGGGGGGTAGGAAAGGAGGGTTGGCTAAATTAGACATTGTTAGCAGCTACTCATTTTTTGTTTGTTTTTCATCTCTGAACCCTACTGCCACCTTGCAAAAGCCTGCTCAGAGCAGCGTTACTTACACCCACTCTGCTGTGGTCGTTTAGACTCTGGTCTCACTGGAGCAATGACTGCAGCAAGAATGTTTGATTTAGAAGATAGTTATCTTCAGGTTTTGTTCTCCCTTGACTTTGCATGTGTTGTCTCTTTTGCATTTTGTTTGATGTCTGGGAAATGTTTACATTCTGAATTATCATCTCTGCTAAACAAATTTTTGGTTGACTTCTGAAGAAAACCTTTTGCTTCTTATTTCTGGCTGAGATTCATCTCTGATTCAAGGTCAACTGTTCCTTGCTGTGTAATGGAAACGGCTTTTTGTCTGAAATCATGTCCCTGCAAAGACAGTGAGTGTTTTGCTGTAGACTTTTGAGACAAGGCTTTCAGTTAGGCCTTGTGTCAGGCCCTCCTTTGAGTTATGCCATTATTGCAGTTATTGGCACAATGTTAATCTGAACAAAGGACTGCATGAAGGAGCGAGAAATTTGGCCTCTTGCCTTTATGAACCTTCTAGAATATTTTGGTCTAAATTATTGCTGCTCTAATTTGATAAATTGAATTAAACAATACAAAAATATTAATAAGGATCAACAGCTGTAACATCCCCAATGTTTGGGCAATAAAGCTCTTCAATTAAGTTCATCTGAGGTCACACCTTCTCATGAGGAATTTGAGGGTCACAGACTGGTCCACTTAAATGAGCTGAAAAGTCAGGAGATTTGTATGGTAATTTGAAAACAAAATTAAACACCAGTATAAGTATAAAGACCTATTTCTGCTTCCTTATTTTTGTAAGCACCATGGACAATAACACACTTTAAGGAAAATTAAAGGATGAAGAGGACCTAATAGACATGCTGTGCTGATAAGCAGGTGTGTTTTCCATGCTTCCTACAGGTTGATCTGAAAAGCCAACCCAGAGAGAGAAAGATGTGCTGTGGAGTCTCTTTCCACCAGCAGCCCTTGCATCATGAGTTAATCCTCCCCATCTAGATGGTCTAGAGAGATGCCTCTGGAAGAGCTGGAGAGGGATCTGCTCTCGTGCTGCTGCCTTGCTCCAAGATGTTCTCAGTGGCTTCTCCTGTGCCTCTGTGCATTCATATCTGTCCTGCTGCATTACACAGCAATCTGAATCACTCAAATATTTGGCCATTCAGGACTTGGGCACATGTCTCGTCATCTGTGAAAGTATCCAGAGAGAAAAGAATATGCTTTTAGCAGGGTCTAATGAAGAGAGCAAGTTTTGATTTTCATGCAGGTGACTCATTAAAGGCAAAATAATCTTATTGATTGCTTGTTACAGTTGTCTGAATTGAGGGCTGTCTCCTAGCAGATTGAAATTTACTGTGACTGATGGGATCTCATAAACTCAGATCAAAAGGAGAATAAAAATGAAATATCTTTAAATTAGCTCAAATAAAAATGTTAGTGTCAGAAACAAGTAAATAAACATGTACTATATGCATGAACCAATGTTATCTGCTTACCCAATGACTATAATTTAATTTACCATAACATATTTTGATGTTATAGTACAGTGAATCTCTGTTTCTGAAAGGAGAGAACAAGAAAAAGAAAGAAAGAAAGAAAGAAAGAAAGAAAGAAAGAAAGAAAGAAAGAAAGAAAGAAAGAAAGAAAGAAAGAAAGAGAGAAAGAGAGAAAGAGAGAAAGAAAGAAAGAAAGAAAGAAAGAAAGAAAGAAAGAAAGAAAGAAAGAAAGAAAGAAAGAAAGAAAGAAAGAGAGAGAGAGAAAAGAGAGAAAGAGAGAAAGAAAGAAAGAAAGAAAGAAAGAAAGAAAGAAAGAAAGAAAGAAAGAAAGAAAGAAAGAAAGAAAGAAAGAAAGAAAGAAAGAAAGAGAGAAAGAGAGAAAGAGAGAAAGAAAGAAAGAAAGAAAGAAAGAAAGAAAGAAAGAAAGAAAGAAAGAAAGAAAGAAAGAAAGAAAGAAAGAAAGAAAGAAAGAAAAAGAAAGAGAAAAGAAAGTAAGAAGGAAAGAAAGAAAGAGAAAAGAAAGAAAGAAAGAAAGAAAGAAAGAAAGAAAGAAAGAAAGAAAGAAAGAAAGAAAGAAAGAAAGAAAGAAAGAAAGAAAGAAAGAAAGAAAGAAAGAAAGAAAGAAAGAAAGAAAGAAAATGAAAGGCAAAATAAACCAGATTTTAATCTCTTGATGTGTTTACAGAATTCTCTTAAAGTTAACCTGCAGAGTGATGTTGTGGCTCACAGCATGCATATGGAAATGTTCATATCTAAAGAACCAAAGTGATGCTAAGTTCAAATGTATGTACTTTTGGCTGGGTCTCCACACTGTCTGTATAGGTTTTGTGTATAGGTCTTGGGTCCTACTCAAACTGGTTTTAACTTGTCAGTCAAATTTAGCATATATGCATCAGAAATATGGTAGCTCTTTTGCAGAGAGGTGGGATAGACAAGAGGTGGGGTGTAATGTCATGTCTGAGCAATACAACCATTTTTCTAGAAGAAAGGATCAGTCCTGGTCCTGCTCATGCTGCCTCCAGCCACGCCATGCTGTGTCATCCCTACCTCTGAGCTGGCTATGGTGCCTATCCAATCCCTTATCAAGGCATGATATCTAAAGCAACAAGATGCTAACCAGGCAGGAAAGGTGACTGGTTTTCTTCAACAAAATAAAACCTAACAAAAAATAATAAACCCCCAGTTTTGTTCAGGTTCTTTCTCTTAGGGAAGACAGACCCCACCTGGAGTACTGAATCCAGTTTTGGAGTTCCTATTACAGGAAGGATCTGGACATGCTGGAACATGTCCAGAGAAGGGCCAAAACGATGATCAAAGGGCTGGAGCACCTCTCCTATGAGGACACACTGAGAGAGTTGGGGTTATTCAGTCTGAAGACAGTCTGAAGAAGAGAAAGCTACAAGGAGACCTTATTGAGGCCTTCCAGTGTCTGAAGGGGGGGCTACAAGAAACCTGGGGAGGGACATTTTAGGGTGTCAGGTAATGATAGAACTAGGGGGAATGGAACAAAACTAGAAATGGGTAGATTTAGATTGGATGTTAGGAAGAAGTTCTTCCCCACGAGGGTGGTGAGACACTGGAACAGGTTGCCCAGGCAGGTGGTAGAAGCCTCATCCCTGGCCAGGCTGGATGTGGCTATGAGCAGCCTGATGTAGTGTGAGTTGTCTCTGCCTATGGCAGGGGTGTTGAAACTGGATGATCCTTGAGATCCCTTCCAACCCTAACAATTCCATAATTCTAACGCTCAACTTGTGAGAAATGCTTTGGCTGGAGCTTCTTAGACCTCAATACAAGACATAAAGTTGTAAGAACTTAGCCTTCGTCAGTTTTGGTGTTCATGAATTGAACATGATTTTTGTGGTGCAAACCAAAGCTTATAGCATATTCCTGTGCTAATTTCCTATGTGCAGAACTAGACTGGCCTTAGTAAAGGACTGAGAGAAACAATTAATTACTGAAGCAATTTCTCCTCTTCATAGGAGTGGTGTGAGAGGCAATGAGAATCTCTAGAAGCCAGTCATTATTCTTTCTTTCTTTCTATCTATCTATCTATCTATCTATCTATCTATCTATCTATCTATCTATCTATCTATCTATCTCTCCTCTCCCTCCCTCCCTCCCTCCCTCCATCCATCTACCTATCCATTCATCCATCCATCCATCTGCAGTTGCTGGTCAGAATCTTGACTGGCTTACTTAAGGGACTGAAGTCTTGCATAAACTCTGACATGAAGTCCAAAGGAAATACTTTTCTTCCTTCTAACACTGCAGCTATCAGCAGCTCAAAGCAGGCGCTTGGAAAGCTAGGAAAACATCTGGCTAGAGACAGAAGCCAAAGAGGGACCCTTTTCATGCCTTGCATTAGGGACCATGCTAACCCTATTGCATCCTGCTCTGCTCAAAAAATGCCATTCCAGTAAAGGAACTCCAGAGGCTGTATGAAAATTAAAGCAAGCACGGATGCACCATGCAGAACGGTTTTCATTCTGTATTTGTGGGGGTTTCTTATGCTGTTTCTCAGCTAAGTTCTGACCTAACCTTCCTGTCTGCAAGTGGTGTGTTGACCCTGCAGGGAGGGCTGAGATTTATTCCTGTTGTTCACATTCTAAAATGTGAAGCATGGGAAGGAAAGGTTCTTGGAGAAATAGGTGCACCATTTTGGAGAATAAGAGGGATGCACACAAAGATTGTAATTAGTCACAGGTTATTACAGGGCTTGTTACAACTTCATGGGTACCTGTTAGGGATGTGGTAGGGGACTGGGGCAATTCCCTAGACAGCTGACAATCCTGATAGACCATTTTTCACTTGTGCTAATAGATTGAAAGCAGCTGACCTAAAGGAAAGCCTACCTTCTGATGATGAGACTGGCATCTTGAAAGATTTGAGATTGACTGATGCCTATGACTCTTCCAACCCTGAATAAATAATGAATAATTATGGCAATAAATCATATAAATAATACAATAGCTGCCATTCTAGTTCATTTTATATGTTTGGTTCCCGTCACAGATCCATTTGTTTTCCCATTCACTAAGCCTTTCCTTGTTCTCCTGTGTATTCTTTCTCATCATTGATGCTTTTGTTTTGGACTATACTGTAGAGCTTAGCCACTTTTTTCTGTGGGTCATGGAAAAAAATCACCCAAGCAACTCACAAACCTGTACCAGTAAAACTCCTGGTATAGATGTAATTTTACTGGTAACTAAATAGTTTTACTCCAGTAACTTATTTTATTCTGGCATCTAATAGAAGTTTACATAAGTTACAGTGACAACAGGACCTCAGCCAGCTTTACTGGTAGGACCAGCTGCCAGAGGTATTTCTAGATGGTTTTAACAGGAAAGCATTTCTAGGAGTAAAGGCCTTATTCTTCTTCACATCAGACTCTCCTTCACTATTCCTCATTTTTGCTATAAGAATCATCCACTTCCACCAATAAATGCATCTGACCTGATATTAACATAATTTCACTGAATACATAGAGAAAGAAAAACTGTCTTCCGGCCAAGAAACCAGAAATAGGTAGGGGGTTGCTTAAAGAAACTCTCATATAGCTCTGAGAAGACTTTTAAGATGTGATCCATAAAAAACAATGAGCTTCAGATACCTTTATTTGTACAATTTGCCTGTCTGCTGAGACAGAGATCTGTGGGACTTGTAATAAGTGGATAGAGGAACCTTTTATGGGTTCCTGAATGATTTTGAAGTTAAGATTTTTGCAGGTTTGGGCAGAGTGAGAATAAGAGTCTCTCCTTTTCCTCTTATCAGAATTAATTGAAAATTCTGCAAGCAGAAACTGATGATGGGTTAGGAGTGTTTTTCCTTGCTATGAGACAATGAAGAACTTGTTCTCCAAGGTTTCCTGTGCTGCAGTGGCACGTAAGCCCCTGTTAAACGACTCTATCAGCTTCCTCAGGCCAGTCCCCATAATCACCAATTATGTTTCATAGCATTAAAACATTCACAACCTCGCCCTCCAGCATCTGCAACACGTGCTTTTGTTAAACCCCCTGATTTGCACTGGGGCTTAAGTCATTCCTGAGCCCTGCAGTCATGCATGGAGCTCAGCCAGGGTTGTCCAAGCTCATCGGTGCCATCAAAACACACAATCATCCCCCTGCTTTGGGATCTTGTGGCTGCTCTACGTCCAGTAGCACATCTGCCCTAATCCTGCCTCTCTGAGTCGGTTGGGGTTTTTTTTTCCTAATTATTCTTCTAAGCAAAGTTAGCAGCTATGCCCACTGCAGAAACAGTTTTGCTTAGACTAAGAAGCTGTCACAGCACTGAGAAAACTGCAGCTTTAACCAGATTTCATCTTTGTGTGTCACTGCTCATGTCAAAGTATAAATGTAGTCAGACATAAGAGTTGTCCTGCTTTCATCAGGGGAGCCAGCCTGCCTTTGCCTAGTTCTGCTTGGTTAAGCTTGTTATTTAAATTGTTAAAATTGAGACATTGGCAGTAAATTTCAGAGAAGATATAACAATTATTAGATACAAGCAGGGCTCTTGTACTTCTGAACGTCTCATGCCCTCCATCCACACAGGATTAGCCACAAATAATTTACAGCAGTTTCTTTAAGAAGCGTGCCTCGTAGTACTCAGGTAACATTAAATCACAGTCGTTCCCAATTGTATCATATTTCCAACTTTAAGATATATTTGATGCTTGTCAGCACCATGGCTCAGCTCTCCTGCAGTCTACCTTTTAAACCTGCCAGCTCTTGAAAAACTGAGCTTTGATTTCCAGTGCTGCCTCCTCAAGAAGACCTGTGAGGATTGGTGTCTCCAGTATGCCAGGCCAGGCGCCATAGGCACTCCTTGGAAGGCAAGGAGGGATTGAAGGATGTTCAGGTGACCTTGTGCCATTCAGCTCCTGCATAAAAATGACTGACGGTGGGAGGAGAGGGCTCACATCTTGCTCCAGCAGCTGTGAGCAAGAGGGGTCACTGCTGAGGCTGTAAGAAAAAACAAGTATTAGGAGGGGGCTGAGGAAGTAATTTCACAAAGGGGCAACATCCATTCATATAGATACAAGTAAAATGGAAGACTTTTTGATCTTTTTAGGGACTCGTGCAGGGAGTGACTCATTTTGGTTTTCCATGTGGGTTTGACTTCTACAGGAGCTTCACATCTCCTCAGAGGAGATGAACATAGACAGCTAGAAAGTTAAAAGTTATTAGGAATATTGGACAAAAGCTGCCTAATGCAAGAAGGGGAAAGAAGAAGGGCCAGCTGTTTGTGCTGTCTGTCTCCCCAGGGAGACATCCTTTTGGTCGTGGCATATTTGCTGGGTGCCCACAGATGCAGAGTGCAAACGCAGACACCTGAAGCACAGAGATGGGCAGGGATTTTTAAAGCCTTCCCACATGTTAGGTCTTCTGGCACAAAGCTGCTGCTCTTCTGTGATTTTGTTCTCTGGGAAGAAAAGTCATAGATAGTCACTTTTCAGCCCTGCATGGGGCACCCAGACATCCAGAACTGCTGAGTACTGTGCTCAGTGTGGCTCTCCAGCTTTCCTTCCCACACAGAGGACTGGAGAGGGGTGGAGCTTCTGTATTGCCCTCCCTCCTGCACTGCCAGATTCTGCTGGAGAGAAGGGGAATGCTAAGAAGTGATTTGTGCCAGAAGAAGACCAGGGGCACAATATATCTTCTTTGAAACACCTGTTAAAACAGGAATCAATACATGGCTCCCAGAGTTACAGTCTGGCTCCTGTCCTTTACTCACAGTAGTGTGAAGGCTTCAGTCTAAGCTTATAGAAATAAGGGACAACAATAATATTGCTACTGAAACCCAAGAGCCCTCTGTTGTAAGATTTAACATCCACATCCACAGATCTGTGAACACTGGAAGGTAACCTGTATGGCCCTGAGGAGGAAGAAATGGAAAGAGCAATCAGTAGTAGCTCTGTGATGCTGGTTTTATAGAAACAGATAAAAATATTCTTCCCCTGGAATTCTGCTTTTATTCAAACCCAGCCACAATTTTTTTTGGCGGGAGGGGGAAGGACATTTCTTTCTGAAAAAGAAAGAGGAAGGGAGAAGGGTGTTGAGCCTCAGTAGCTCTCTCAGTTGCAGGCAGTGCCCAGCAGTATGTAGTCCCAGTTCATTTTCACAGAGGCAGTCTTGCATGAAGTCATGCCTATTAGGTGACTAACAATATCTCCATGGGGCAGGAGGGTGTCCCTCCTTGAAGCGAAAATGCAGAGGACTCATATTTCTGTTCAAGCAGTGCAATCCATCCAATTCCCCAGGGACAAATTGCTGTGTGTTGTGTCCATTGCACCCAGTGTGTCTCAGATGCCTTGCTTATATTGCGCATGTGCAGGTCATCCACTCAGCATATGCGCAACAGTTTGACCTGTCCTTGACACTCATCCCAGTGTCTGCTTGCGCATGAACATCTCTCTCTTGTTCAGGACATCCAGCTGCCCTGAGGTACTCTAAAAGTACTGTGGCAGAACTGCATTTCTGGGCATGTCTTGATACACCAGGGCATGTGATCACTTGGGAATTGAATGAATGCTGATAACAAGGGCAAGGGATGTCGATAGACGTGCTGGTTTCCTTGTCAGAATTTGAAGCAAGGAAAGCAATGAAGGCAGACATCAAATCAGAGGGATCTTGGCAGCTTGGACCTAGAAGGCAAAGACTAGAAGAAAAACAAAAGTTAAGAATTTCAAAGACTCTTCGTGCCCCATTTTTCTCACTCTGGGGGTACAGATTTTAATCCAGTATAGAGGAAATTTTCTGTCTCCTTCTGCAAGAGCTGGAAAGGCAGCTATCAGAGAGCAAATTAGAGGCTCCACACAGAATCTTTACCTTCTGGGGATCTGCTGTTTGGAGGAGCTGGATGAAGAGTGGTGTGGGTACTAAGAAAGACCTCCCTGGTGTGAGAAGCCATGGTAGAAGAAGCTATACTGAGAGGTAGGAGTCTGGCACAAGGACCACTCATTCATCCAGGCTGCTCTGGGGTACCTGAGAAGCAGACCAGTCAGGCAGCCCTGGTATCTTTGGCTTTGTTTCACTCTCAGCTCCCACAAATGAGCTTTGAATCATTCAGGTGAAGCACTTCAGCAACTTTCACCAAACCTCATTGACCACTTTTCTTCACTGGGTGTTTTCCAGGAGAGACAGCCCCAAGATCTCTGTTGTCAATGACTTTTGCACCTTGCATAAAAGCAAAAATGTCAAGCCAGGGTTTTAAAAAAGCCAAACCACTCATACAAAAATTAGCCATACAAGCCCAAAGTGTCATTTTCAAGTGAGTGCTGCTCAAATAGGCTGAAAATGCCGCTAGGCTTGGGTTTCATCTTTTCTCTTCCCGTGCAACTCTGACATGTGCTGGTATTTGCTTTGTGTGATAACAACAGGCACAGGACATTTCAAGAAACATGAGGAGACAGCTAACCATACTATCTTCAACATTATCAAAACCAGCATAATGGTGGTCTGAGTCTAACAGGAAAGCAGCAGTGGTACAAACTGGACACATAACTTTAAAATGTCACGTCTTGTTAGCAGCACCGCCTCTGCCCAGTCCCCAGCTAAAAGCGACTGTGTCTGTAGCCTGGAGAAGAGGAGGCTCAGGGGAGATCTTATTGCTCTCTACAGCTTCCTGAAAGGAAGTTGTAGACAGGTGGGGGTTAGTCTGTTCTCCCAGGCAACCAGTGGCAGAACGAGAGGACACAGTCTCAAGCTGTGCCAGGGGAAGTTTAGGCTCGAGGTGAGGAGAAATTTCTTCACAGAAAGAGTAATTGGCCATTGGAATGTGCTGCCCAGGGAGGTGGTGGAGTCACTGTTCCTGGAAGTGCTCAAAAAAAGATTGGATGTGGCATTTGAAGCCATGGTTTAGTTGTGATGAGGTGTTAGGTATTAGGTAATAGGTTGGACTCGATGATCTCTGAGGTCTTTTCCAACCTGGTTGATTCTATAATTCTATGATTCTATGAATGCAACACTGAACTCTTCCCCCACATGATATGAGTTTCCAATGTGCAGCATCTCCACTTTAAAATATCATGCTAACTAGGTATGGATGTTGACAACAGTCCAAAAAAAGCTCCTGACGGCTGGCTGATGCCTGAATGGAAGCTGAAAGCTTTGCTTTCAATTCTCCTGGCCTGCCTTCCTCAGCATTGTCCTGGCGTGAGCCCCACCATGCTCCTGCTTCAGCCTGAGCACCAATAAGCACATTTTACAATTGTTTGCCGGGTTCAAAACACTCAGAACATTTCAAAGCACCTGACATCCTTTCAAGTTAGCTGCTAAAAGACCGAGCGCAAACAGAATGGGTTTCAGAGAAGCTCTGTCAATCAGCACTCAATCTGTGTGTTCTTCGAGACATTCCTTATCCTGGCTGATTTATTTCATATTAAAAGGGCTGTCAATCTGTATCACGAGAACAGGCTGGGGAAAAAAACAACACCCAAAACATGAGTGATGTCTGTGACTTTTTTTCCATTGTTGTTTATTTAAAATGATATTTCCTCCCTCCTTTTTTCCCCTCTTGCCTTCTCTCTTACCCACCCCCCACTTTTACTTTTTCTCTGCACAGAATCACAGAATCACCAAGGTTAGAAGAGAGCTCGAAGATCATCAAGTCCAACCCGTCACCACAGACCTCATGACTAAACCATGGCACCAAGTGCCATGTCCAATCCCCTCTTGAACACCTCCCGGGATGGTGACTCCACCACCTCCCTGGGCAGCACATTCCAATGGGGAATGACTCAGTGAAGAACTTACTCCTCACCTCCTCACACGTGCAGGTATGGCATGTGTGTTCATAGAATCATGGAACTGTTAGGGTTGGAAGGGACCTCAAAGATCATCTACTTCCAACCCCCTGCCATGGGTTGGGACACCTCACACTACATAAGCTTGCTCAGAGCCACATCCAGCCTGGCCTTCAAAACCTCCAGGGATGAGGCTTCTACCACCTCCCTGGGCAACCTGTTCCAGTGTCTCACCACCCTCATGATGAAGAATTTCTTCTTAACATCCAATCTGAATCTACCCATTTCTATTTTTATTCCACTCCCCCTAGTCCTATCATTACCTGACACACTAAAAAAAGTCCCTCCCCAGCTTTCTTGTAGGCCCCCTTAAGATACTGAAAGTTGTTGTATACCACATGCATTTAAATTAGGAATACATTTTGCAAAGCTGTGGCAGACCCTTTTTTTTTTTTTTATTATGTATCAGATCTATCCCTTTTACCATCTGATGGCTTGGCAACAGGATCATCTCTCTTTCAGTTAAAATAAATGGGCCAGTAAAGTGGTGGAATATTCACTGTGCTGAAAAGACTTTACACTAGTTAATGTACACTGCGTGTTGTGGCTTTCATTAGAGCAGAATACTAATGATGCACTGCATGTCTCCCCACGGTATCACTTTATTGTACCAGCTGTATTATTGTTTTATATTAATATATTGATTTTGTCCTCCCCCCCCCCCCCTTGTGTGGTTTGTCTCCTAACTTTTTTTCTCCTGGCATTGCTTAACTATTGCAGATCCCATTTTCCATGTCTCTGAAGTAATTAATTTCCCTTGTTTGGTGCACACATGTTGGGATAAAGAATGATACTTTCACATATGGGTACAGTGGAAAACCAAACAAATATCTTGGTATTTCAGCTTCCAAAGTGGGGAGTTATCAAAATTCTCAAAAGACCAATTCTTGGGTTTGAACAGGGGCTGAGAAAGATCTAATTTCTGGCTCTTTTCCTATGTTTGTTGAACTGTTGAACTCAAAGAGCTTGTTTGCAGCTGTGAGATAACCCCTACACCTGGACTGGGTGACTGTTCTGTTCCTCTGAGGAAAGGAGAGGTGGAAGCTGAGTTACCAGGATGATATTTGGAGGGCAAAGGCACCACAACTGTGATCCATGTCTGTTCAGCAGCTGACACCATGGGACCTGGTCTGGGGCTTGTAGGCACTGTATAGCAAAGACAAGTGATACCTTGGTAAACATGAAGTTATGCAGCTGTTTATATTCTGTGGCTGAGAAACTGAATTCTCCTGACATTTTTTAAGGTGTGCCTGTCATGACTTTTTTTACAGAGAGCTTGCTGACGATGGTCGGTCTGTGAGTCACTTGAACATGATGCTGCAGTGCCCTGGAGGAGAAAGTGGAGGTCTGACAATTGACCCTTTGCTCCAGGAGCATGTACTCAATTACCCCCCCAAAATATTGGCTTGGTGGGCTGCTGGGTGAAAGATACTGCAAGCCCTGTGAGCTTGGACTGGTAGTGGAGGATATAAAGCCTTGAAGGATGGTAGGAAAGCAGCTCCAGGAAAAAAAAAAAATATGGAAGGAAATGTGGCAGCATGGCAGGCTGATTCATGTGGTGAACATCCAGCTTATGGCCCTGCCTCCTCCAGATGTGGGCAAGGTGGAGCCAGCTGTGGTTGGTAGCTGGTCTCTGAGCCTCACTGATGCAAACTGTTCTTGGTATTCCTTCCAGGCTTGTGGTGTGGGAAAGCTTTGGTAGCTCCTCCTGACCAAACAGTGTGGATCAACCCTGCGCTTCTCACAGCTGAGCGCTGTGCAAGTGAGAGGTTTGCAGTGGGATGGACATGGACAGAAAGTTGATTGTCCTGCTGCTTGGAATTGAAGGTGATCAGCATTAATTCATTGTTGCAGTAGGAGGGAATAGGAAAAAGCTGCCTTTGAAGAGAAGGTGCCAAACTGCTGTGTGAATCAGTCAACAGTGCTGGGTTTCATAAGCACAGGAGAAAAGCCATCTGTTGCTGAGTTGATGCCTCTGGTGTTTCTGGTGTTTAGTATCCTTGCACCACAGTGAGCTCATGCTGGAAAATCAACATTCATGCACAAGACCTGCTATTGAGGTGCAAGTGATGTGTAGACAATCTGTAATCAGAGCAATCAGAGAACTTTGTAAATTGAACTGCAATTAAAGAAGAAAGATGGAGGCTTTTCCTAGCAGTAACTAATAGCTATTTCCTTATAATTATAAGATGGAAGGGAAATGAAGACTACCTTACAGACCATAAAAGCCCTGGAATAATCCATAGCAAGCCCCTGCAAACAAGTGTTTCCATCTGCTATGTGTGTTTGCAATTCTGGCAGTTAACACACAAGGAAAGTTCTTTTTAGCAAAACCTATCGTGTCACCAGAACTATTTCTGGGGAGTAATTCTGGTTTCTTCAGCCTAAATTTGTGACTGGTGTTACCCACCAACTCTCTCCATGGAGTAAGTCCAATAGGCGAAAGACAGTTTACAGTCCTGTGGGTAAGATTGACCTTGATGGATCATTCTTAAAATGTCAGCATCAGCATTACAAAGACTTTGTGAGGGTGATTGTAATGGTAAAGCTCACTAGTGGACAAGCAGTTCATAATGGCAAAGAAATTATTTTGCTGAGACAATAAAATCATCTACTCTCTGTGGCAAAGAAACTGCTGGTGGAAAGACTTTTTGCTCTTTTTTGTTGTTGTTGTTGGGTTTTTTTGTCTTTTACTGGTACAGTTACATAAGTAGGGCTAAGATGTCGAGGTGGTGTAGCAGCCTGTGTTTTTCTTTTCCAAATTAGAGGTTAAGTAAGCTAATAGAAACTCAGTGGGAGCTGGAAAATGCTGGCTCTTAAAGAGGCGAGATGATGTCAATCACCTGATGAGCAAAATTCCTGATTGTGTGAGTCAGTAACTCCTGAAGCCAGAGCCTAGCACAAGCAAGGGGATGGAGTTTTTGCATCTCGGAACTGCAGTCCCCAGTGTCCTGTGTGACTGTATGTCTGCTAGTCACATCTCCTTGATCGCCACTATTTTCTGTGCTCCTAATAAAGATACACCAGAAAAATCTCACAATTGCCTCCTTTCCCTTGTTTTAGGCTCCTCTGTTTCAACTGTAAGCTTTCTTAGGTGAAGCCTGTATCTTTTTCTTTCTCAGGGGGCTGTGGTTTCAGTGAGCATCTCTCAGAACAGCAGTGCTTGTGCTACTTCGTATGATACCCTAATATATACTTCAGATTTGCTAGCATTAATACCACTAACATTTCTGGGGGTGAGGTTCTGCACTTGCTTTTAATTGCCATGGCCTCTGATTTCCAGGATATCCATGGTCAAAACAGTGCATGCCAGCAAATTTGTGGCATCTGCCAAGCAGCTGATGTGTCACTGTGTTGACACTTGTCTCTGCTACTGTATTTCTTTGTACAAAATTATAGGCCTTTTGGTCTTTTCCAGTTTGAAAATTCTGAGCATGCAATGTCTGACAGCACAAGACAAAGCTGATGCCACAGCAGCAGCAGGGGACTCGAGGCAAAGATCTGGGTGGTAGCGCTCCAGTTGGGGCATAATCAGTGTGGTAATTCCTAACGCTCCGCTAATTCCTGTGGTATTTTCTGTAATAACATTTCTCATAATTAACTCATTTGATATTAATGCAAGTGTAATATACTGTTCCACAAGAACTTCCATTGTAATTTAGCATTGATTAGAGCCCACTTATTTCAAAGTGTTCCTGAAAGCACTTTATTGAGCAGAATTTGTGAAAGGTGTTTATTATGGTTTAGGTCACATTTTACCTTTTCTAATGGTTTCCTGTGGTCCCATGAAGTGCTTGCAGACCCCTGAACATAAATCAAGCTTGCAGGGCGAAATGATCTGGTATCACTAGGTCAAATGTTTTGTACAACAGTTTGTCTCATAACTTTGATCCCTTGCCAGTGCCCAATCTAGATGTTTCAAAGTGGTTAGACGCTCTGGAATGGCCATGTTCAAAGGGGTTCAAGTCAACTTCTCAGCAGTTTGTTTAGCTCATCTCAGACACAGAGAGCACAGACGCCCCTCACTCTGTTGTTTCCCACCCTCTGGTCTGATAGCCCTTCAGACAGGCACCTGCACTGTAGGTGCCATCTCTGGCAGCTTCCCTTCTTCTTGTTTGCGAACATCAACTAAGCTAAGACCCTTTGAACTCATTCCACTTTCAAGCTAGAAAGTTTTTACAATGATAGTTTCAGATTTAAGAGGCAAGACAGAGGTAAAAACCAGTGTAGCAATGAGGTGCATTAATCTGCAATGTCATTCTCTCTTCATGTTGCTTTTTTATTCCTACGGTTTGATAGATAATTCACTTACATGCAATAGGAAAAATTTACTTTGCCTCATGCAGCACATTTATAAATACATCATAAAGAAATAGTTTTTTAAAAGACTATTGCTGCTTTGAAAAAAAAAAAAAAAAAATCCTGGACTTGGCTTTCTCCTTTTGATACCATTTTCTCTGTGATGTAACTGAGTGATTTTGCAGCAGAAAGCTCCAAAAATTA